>CM026554.1:9996701-10177548 GCA_015143295.1 Tetracentron sinense
AATCTGTGAAGGAGCCGAGTGGATCATTGGAGGGAGGTTTAGAGAAGAATTTGCTCCCGGACTAGACAACCAAGGTTAAGAGTAGGAGTGACATCCATTACAGGATGTTCGGGGTACGAAGGAAGACAATAATATGTTTTTTTCTTGAAGAAAGTGACTCTCACCCTATGTTTGGTTGCTAAGAAAATAAGTAAAAACATAGAAAAGAAAAGAAAATGGGACAAAACATAACTAAAAATTATATTAAAATTCAAAATTTTCTTTTCTTTTCCGTGAGAGATATTACAAAACAAAAACCTTATCTCATCTCGATCTCCCCAAGCCTTTCCTCTCTCCCAGCCTACTCCCACCGCTGCCACCACTACCACCTCCCACCCCACCACCACCACCACCACTACCACCATCATCACCATTAGGGGACAAGGTCTGACCCTAGCCCTCAAAGGCACGGATTGGCTAGCCCCAAGCCCTACTTCAAAGGTCAGGCTGGGCTAGGGCTTCAAAGAAGAGAAACTTTTTTATTTTGTTTTTTTAATACACCATTACCAGTTGCCAACTTGATGTCAACCCTCCATTCATTTAATTCAAATTTTGGTTTTGATGTCCTCAGCTTTTGCACATTTTAAGAGTCCATGATTGAAAATTTCACTATTCAAGGTTAAAGAAGATCTTCATCAGGATTGCTGACCGATAAGTTAAATATCATTCAGATTTTAAGAAATTTTCGATTTAATTAATTTTATTTTTGGTGTGGATTATGTTCTTCTTTGAGCAAGATGAAATAGATCAAGTACATCAACATCAAGTCCTATTCTAGCCTATGGCCACTACCCCACCACCTCCATCACGACCACTCCCCCACCTCCTTCATCACCACAATTCCTTTCACCACTCATCCCCATTAATAATATTAGGCATTTTTATAAAATTTGTAGTATTACATGAATATTTTAGATAATTTAATGAGATTTTATAATTGAATTAATGAATATTTTATTATGTAATCCAATTAGAATATTATAATATAAATTTTTTTTTTCTATCCAAATGTGATTATGTTCCAAACAAGTTCTCAGAACAAAATCATTGAGATAAGTTTTATTCCTATATCCAGACAGCTCTTTTTTTTGGAGACATTCCAGCCCCATAATTCAAGACCCAAGCAATTAATGTTAGTTTAAGGAAAACGGCT
Organism: Tetracentron sinense; assembly: GCA_015143295.1. NCBI lineage: Eukaryota > Viridiplantae > Streptophyta > Magnoliopsida > Trochodendrales > Trochodendraceae > Tetracentron > Tetracentron sinense. The sequence goes on from CM026554.1 coordinate 9,997,894, forward strand.
GCAATTTTATTATATTACATGAAATATTACAGACAATTCAAGGATTAAAAAAATACCCATTTCTTCATAGATTGTCTGATCAAGATGGGTATCAAAACCTGAATAATCTGCAAAAAAAAAAAAGTGTAAATACAGCTTCAAACATTCTTATGTTCCTTACTACAACTATTACCAACTCCTCTCGGAGCTCTTCTTCAGAATCTGAGTCATTGCAATTGCAAGTGACATTGCAGGGTTAACTCTAATGGTTTTCTTGAACCTTTCACAGATTTCCATATGTGCATGTAAAGCTTCTTCAAGTATAATATGCCTTGCTTGACCAAGCCTCTGAGACCCTTCATTAACTGCTTCTGAACACAGACCACAGACCCATTTGCCATAGAACCGAGCCCGGATGTGCCGAATGTAGGTGTGAGTGCAGTCCTCAAACAGGCCGCAACACTCGCATTCGACCTCGTTCACCTCGTTACTTATCTTGTGTTGGGAGGGAATTCTTAGATCCATGTACTTAGAAATACCCATTTCGGATGAAATGTCTGAGACTGCCCTTTGGATCATGTCTAAGGATAGCCTTCTTGTGCTTCTTCTTGGTGCCATGGCTGTGCGTTTGTTGCTGTTATTATAGTTCTCTCTCTTTTGTATATTTGGATTTCCAAAGAGTGGGTTTTAGGAAGGATTTTTGTAAGGAATATATAGAAGTAGGGTTAAGGAAATGCCCCTCGTTGATGTGTAAATTTTCATAAATGCAACTTTGTTGCAAATATTTATGAAATTTTCACAAGTGTTACTTTTTAAGAAAAGCTGTCGTAGGTCAACCACTCGAATCTGATCCTAAGAAGATGCGATTGCAGAGCGTCAAAAATTTTGGGATGTCCTAAAGCCCCCACTTCTTGTTCATTAAAAGACTTTTGCTTCAACAAGTAAAATCACTTGATTTAATTATTATGACTTCATTAAGTAGAATTGTATGATTCGGTTTGTAAAAATAACATTACTCAAGTAAAATGGTCCGATTCTAGTAAAATAACTTGAAAAAGCTTTTATGGGGTACACAAGGACTTCAGGACTTTTCATGATTTTTGACACGCTCTAAGATCGTGTCTTCTAGAATGGTCTCCTGTTGCAGTATGACTGTACGTCTATGTAGCATTTTCTCTTTCTCTTAAGATAAAATGGCTTAAAATACCTTAATTTTGAATTTTAGTGAGGTGGATATAAGAGGATTGCTGATCTAAGTTGTCTTTGAAGTTTATCATATAGGATGGAACTGCCCGTCTAGCTCAGTCGTAGAGCCCAATGCTCTTAACCTTCTTGTTATGGATTTGAGCCCCATGGTGGGCAATTAATGAATCACTTAAACTATCTTTTTTTCTTCTTCTTTAAAGCATAGTATCCCAATCATTTGGGGTCCGTCCATGGAATGAATATTGTTCTACCATTCTAGTCTATCAAGAGTCATATATTTTGTTAAAGAATGTATTATCAAATTTTGAATGAATTATTATAAAGCATTTTTTTAAATTGTAACGTTTATTATTTTTTGTGGGTAGAGAAGTAAATGACATTTTGATGTATTTTTCAAAAGCTGAGGTCGAGGAGTGAAATATCAGTTGGTTGGGGAGTTCACAGGGTGGATTGTAGCTGCCATGCATTTTCCCAAATCAAGGATGATTGTGATTGCATGAGAAAGATAAATCAGGTGGATTGGAGTATGTAAAGTTACTGTGCCTGGTTCTCAAAGGGATTGAAAGTCAATGATGGTTACTTCATATCAAAATAAAAGATAAAGGGGAACTCAAAAGATAAGATCCTGTTAGCTGTTCTCACGTGAACTCTCTCTCTCTCTCCTTCTAGAGGAAATTGCTACCCAATACGTAAACTTTCAAACTCTCTATGTGGTAGCAACATGTGTTGCAACCTTTCTTTGTTATCTTTAGACCTGGTTGAAACCATAACCTCCTCCTTTAAAAAAAAAAAAATTGTTCTAAGACCTATTGAAGGGGTAGTAATGATAAGTGTTACACCTACAATGAGAATGATTTTTTTTTTGAAATCTGCTTATGAGACTACTCTCTCTCTCTCTCTCTCACACACACATATGTTTTAGGAGAAATGCTAGCCCGCAAACTTTCAAACTCTCACCGTGATAGCAACATGTGTCGCTACATTTCCTTGTTACCTTTACAACCAGTTGAAACCATAACCTCCTCCCTTAAAAAAAAAAAAGCTTTCTTAACTTGTTAAATGGGTAGCAATGATAAGTGTTATACCCATATTGAGAATTTCGAAAAAAATTTGAAATCCACCTATGAGGCTAGCACTCCTCATTTCTTTATTTAAGCATTCGCATAAAAAAAAATATCCCAGTAACTACTACCCCCCTCCCCAGTTGTTTTGCTTTTTCTCTCTCTCTCACACACACATCTTTTGGGAGAAATGCTAGCTCACAAACCTCCAAACTTTAATTGTGATAGCAACATGTGTCGCTACCTTTCCTTGTTATCTTTAAAATTGGTTGAAACCATAACCTCTCCTCCTTCAAAAAAGATTTATTATCTTACCCTATTGAAGGGGTAACAATGATAAGTGTTGCACCTAATAAGAGTTTGGAAAAAAAAAAAATTGAAATCTACCTATGAGACTAGTACTCCTTTTTTTTTTTGGGTTAAAGGCTAGCATTTCAACATTCACAGCAGGAAATGTACAAAGCTGTATTGGAATTCAGAGTAAGCGATAGGACACCATCCAATTAGACACAGTTCTTCCCTTAATGGACTGAAATTGGTGATCGATACATGACTAGGATGCTGTGTAAGTTAAGTGGAGGCTCGAACCGGTTAATGTTGAAGAATCAGGGTCAAGCTGTGGTTGGGAGTGAAATGTCACTCAAATTAGCTGGTTCTCCTCAAAGTCCATTGAGGTGTAATAATTGACTCCACACTTTCCTTTTCATTAACTTTCTCATTTTTTTTTAACAGGAATGACAAAAAAAAAAAAAGGCTCAGGATCCTCTAGGGGATTGAACTCGAGAGAATCTCTCGAGTTCAATCCCCTAGAAGTCACCACGTGTCTCCTTTGACACCCTTTAACCATGGGTAAGGTTCACCCACCCCTAGCGTTCATCGATCCATCCTTGGTTTTTTAAAAAAAAATATTAATTCTTTTTTTTAATTAAATTTTTTTTTTAATATTAAAAAAACTATAAAAACAGTTTTTTTAATTTTAAAATAATAATTAATATATTAAAAAAAACCAAGGATGGGTAGGTGAACCCTAGTGGTGGATGACCCTTACCCATGGTTAAGGGGTGTCAAAGGAGACACATGGCGACCTCTAGGGGACACATGTTTGTAATTATTGATGGAGGCTGGGGTAATTTTGCAACACACCATAATTACACATTTGCCATCCGATAGTGTAAAAAGGAGAGCTCCGCACAACAACCTAGTGAAGCAGAGCTCCTCCTTATATTTAAACTGTTCTGATTAATGAGCCTTGTACTGTGTGGGGCCAGAAATTCTGATCTTTCCACATTTGAATGATATCAAACAGCAAAAAAAAAACACATAAAGATGTATTTTCATACAAGCACGCAAATAAGAATGCGCCCCCTTTGATACAATCATATCTAGAATCAAGTTTGATTCAAGTTTAAGCTGGACTTAAAAAATTTAGTGAATTTGTCCAAAAAAACATATACCAGGATAGAGTTTAAGCATTCTTTTCATTTATATTGATATCAAAGCTATCACCACCATGGTTCTTAAAGAATGGATGAAAAAAATCCCAAAATCTGAATTAGTTGAGGAACAAATGTTCTTCACATTAGGATCTGAACATAAACATATAACCACTCTGGAAAAATAAATACAATATGGTGCAAACACCTACTTACTACACACTCCCCCCCCCCCCCCTTAACCATACAGAAACTAAAGAGAGAATCTAACTCATCATATGCCTTGGACTCCAGAAAGGATTCTGGTATTGGAAGAAAGCTGATTCAGATCTTAACCTATCTCTGTTACTCTCACTGTGATCATGAAAGGGGTTATTATTTTCAAAGAACGGATTATTTTCGAAGCATCTACTGCTATTACCAGTACTACCAGTAGTAGTATAGTTCTCCATAGAAGCAGGAGTGATTTTTCCTTGTTTCAATTGGTTCGATTGATCGTGATGAACAAATAGATTCGGGTGACAATTCTCGTCCTCTTCGAATGTCACCCATCTCGCTGAGTTATGTTTCTCTCTTGCAGCATTTCTCAAGCTCTCCATCTCTCCCACATGATCCTTGAATTCCTTTTTTACCACATCCAACACGATATCACCATACCTATCACACCATGATCTTGAGAACGAAACACAGAAGTAAAATTAGTGCTCATAAGCACCAGGAGATTACCATATATGCAGAAGAGCAAAAGACCCATTTTCCACTCTATCTAGCTTTACTTTTTAGTATTGCACTAGAACTAGGAAACTCTTTCCAAAATTAAACAAGCCCCCATGTCTGGCTAAATGCTTTTTTTGTGCCATGGGTATCGAATGAGAAGATGATCAGAATCATCTAAGTCTATAGCATTCTTCTAGATTGCCAGCAATCTTTTAGAATCATCTCCGATACTTTTACTGTTAAAATTCTAAAAATTAATCAAGTGCCTGCCTAGAAAATGATTTGGCGATATGAATTGAAAATTTAAAATGGCTAGAGGACATTTTTGTTTTCTTTTTGTAACATGGTATCCCAACCCTGACAAGGAAGGACTAATCCTTGCCGATGCAGGCAATTGCCCGCAAACCATGTCCATTGGGTAAGCCCGGGAGGATTTGAACACATGATGCTGGGAGCAAACCCACACCTTGCGCCAACTGAGCTACCAATGCGGCTGGCTAGACGAAATTTTGACTACACTGTCCACCACTAATTGTACTCCATACAACTAGGACTTTAGATCACCCCATCTTGTACTACTACTTACTATCTTCAACATTTCCATTTAGTAGTTCAATAAAATTAAGCTTACTCATGCTGGAAATAAATTAATTTAAAAGGGATTAATCCTTACTTGGGGAAGAACTTTTTCAGGTCAGCTTTATCTACTGGCAGCCTGGTTGAAATTGCTTCAATCTGATCATTCCTGATAAAGAGCATAAATGAAACAAAGTAAATTTTAGAACAAGAATTAAAGAACAGTAGAGAGAGAAAATGTAGATTTGGTATATAAAGTTTACGAGAATTGAAGGTTCGGATTTGTGGTATAGAGTTCTGTTTGGATTCGCGACAGCTCCTTTTTTATGTTCTCTCCCAAAACCTTCAAAATGAAAAATGATGAAATCCCAGAATCAATTTCAATTGGTTGGTTCTATTAAAATGAAAATTTAAAGAAAAATTAATGGAGTTTTGCAATTCCCAACCTTGTCAATGAAGAAATCTGATGCAGATCCATCTGAATGAACCTTCTTCTTGATCTTTTTAGTGTCAGGTCCCTCTCCAATGGGGCTGGCAACAAGGCGGCAAGGATTCAAAGAAGCTTGGTCATCCGACCTCTCGCCGAGGGGAAGAGGAGCCGTCTCGTCCTCGCAATTACTTCTCTTCCATTTCTTTAATCCATCAAACCCCCATTGCTTCTTCGCCGATTTTGCTGCTCTCTCTTCAGGATCAAGAACAGGATCACCCAAATGTCCCTCTTTTTTCTCTCTCTGAAACAGAGTACGAAATGGTTTTTTCTTAACCCTATCACTGCTGTTCCTTTCCTTCTCGACATTTACGGCTGCCGGGGGTGAGCCTTCGGACATAAGGATCGACCTTGTCTCACTTTCTTTCTCTTTAGACTGGAAATCCCAGAATGGGTTTTCTTTGAAAGACTCCAATTCGTTCACAGTGGTGGTAGTAGAAGAGATATTTGGATCAAAAGGAAAGGGTTCTGGAACAGAATCGATTATCCCCTTCTTTGCCTTGTTTTTTCCGGATTTATGAGGTGAAATAAAGCTAATCTTTGATGCGGCTCCTTTGATCTGTTTCAATGGAGACCTGTGCTTTGGTTTGGTCTTTGAATACAGGTTTTCTTTATCTACCAAGCACTGTTCATCTTTAAACTCAATAACAGACCACTCCTCTTCTGAATTCTCTTTTGGCCCAGCTACAATTACATCTCTAACCTCAATCTCAGCTCCTTGAACGGCAAGTCTCTGTAACAGAGGCCTCTTTGAAGAATGGTAATCGTCCACAGATATGCATTTGGTGTAAAACAACTCCTAAACACGAAAGAACAATTAAAAGGGTAATTCTAAAGATAAATCTAGCAAAAAATAAAAAAAACATCAAATACCCAATTTCAGTAATGGTTTTTTACCTGCAAAAAAAGCAGTTTATCTCTTATAACTGTGGGTTGTTCTTGACTGGGCGGAGAAGCGATAAGGGTGTCAAGGAGTTGAGATCGAAAGGCCGAGACCTCGCTTTCGGACAAGATTCCTTCTTTGTGAAGGCCGATCAAGTTGAGAATCCGGTGGAATGATTCTTGCTGCCATTTTAGATTCTCTGATTGTTGCTTGGAGAGCTTTTGATCGGCAGCTAGACCTGGCAATTGCCTTTTCTTGAAGGAGAAGGGGAGGATGGTTTTGCAGAGAGTAGTGATTGTGTCGTGGAGAGAAGAGTAGTAAGTTGGAGTGTAGGTGTACCCCATTTTCGAATCTCGATTGCTCAGCTGAAGAACTGACCAGAAGATTCAGATGTTTTGATTTACAGAGCTGCTTTGAGATTCTTAGTTGATTTTTTTTTCTGGGTTCTCTGTTGAAATAAAAGGTTTCTCTGCTTAATAGGAGTATTATATTTTGATTTGAAATATCTCTGCTCTCAACGGTAACTTGAACTAGCCGTTGGGGGGTATTTCCCGTTAGAGCTACTCATCTTGTGAGGAAAAGGAAAAAGATTCCAGGTTGCACCTAATTACGAAACTGCCATTTTCTTATAGAAGTTTCATTGTTTCAAGTTTCAACATGAACTGACCCGGATGGTGGCGGATCTCGGAGTCCGGATCCCTCTGGTTAAAACTTGAGAAGGCCTCTCAAGTTCTACACCCTTGTGCCAAGTGTCCCATTAATCCTACTAACCCAACCTGAGTTTCAGAAAAGGTTGGCTAAAAGCCGCACTTGAGAGAGGTCCTCATAATTTCGATCGATATTCAACTCATCCGGAGCCTAGCCCATTTTTGGTTCGGACTCAACTTGGATCCTGATATGTTAGTACATCCACCAAAGAAATCTGACCCATAAACCATATTGGGGAAAGAATTTTTGATAGAGAATTATAGAAACCAAGGAGTTACCCATACAATAACCCATGGTCCGGATCCAACCTGGAATTAACCGGTCAAACATAGGATTCTATTCCAATTCGGAGTGCGATGCTAAAACCAATCAAACCCATTTCAGGATGTTTTGGTCGGGCTTGGTTTGGGTTGATCACTACCCTAGAGAAACCCTAAACATCAACCCCAACGTGAATATAAGACTGCGGTTGAGAAAATATCACCCTAAACACAACCGAATAAGCAAACCTTCATCCTCAACCTGCTCGCTAGTAATTGTTGATGGGTTTGTGGAGAATGATTAGATATGTATGAAATATTCTAAGTCTAGGATGTTGGCATGAGTTTGGGGCATCGAGAAAAAGAAATTGAGCATCAAGTTCGAGGGTTATCTCATCCGTTTGTAGAGTATGGAACCTATCCAATTGCGATTGAACTTAAGAGAGTTCAAACATACTCATACAGCCCTTTTAACTCTAGTTAAGAAGTTTTAGCTCCTTGCTTAAAAAAAAAATTCTTCAAAAAACTAAGGTTAGATTATTGAACCCTAAAGATTAGTAAATCTTAATCATAGTTAATGTGCGTTAAAAGGGACATGTTCCTTTGGGTGCAATTGATCTCTCCCGAGGTCAAAAGCAATTGACTATGATCCCAACTTCCATTTACGGAGTAAAAAAGGGCTCGGATTGTCTCTGGCGAAGCTAGAAAGGGCTTGTCTCGAGCAACCATAGAATAGGGGACAAGTGGTGGAGAAGTCAAAATCATGGGCCCCATGATTTTGACTTCTCCACACACTATATGACACATGGCTATAAGGTGTTGAGATTAAAGGGGAAGAGATATCAAGTGGGGAGATGTCAAAATCTTGGGGAGAAAATGAAATGACTTCTCCCCTTTTTAACGCCACATGTCCCTTATTCTATGGTTGCCCGAGAGCCCATTCTGGCTTTGCGCCACATGTCCCTTTTTCTATGGTTGCCCGAGAGCCCATTCTAGCTTCGCCAAAGACAATCTGAGGCCAGTAAAAAAAAGTTAGAGGAGGCAGTTATCCCTTGCCGCGATGCCCTCTTAACTAATTAAATAATATAAGTATCATAGTTTTTTTTCTTCAAAAGTTTAAGGAGGCAACTGCCTCTGACTCCCCTGTTCACTAGGGCAACCGATTTTCTCTAGCAAATGCTTGAGTGATATTCCACTTGAGCACCACCCTTTGAGTGACGAGGTAATGTATTTAACTAGGGAAGTGAGAGCATGTACTGTAGGGTAGTACATGCACAACTCCCAAACGCGCCACTCATCCTCTTTGACACCATTGTTTTTTGGTTTATTGGAGGCGACATGGACCTATGGGCTATACAATGAGGAGTAGCCCTCCCCCCAACCCTAACCCTGATGCAGGTGGGTTCAATCCAAGGTCTCTAGTACGATGCCAAGAGACTTTACCAATTAAACTAGTAGACACTTATCCTCTTTGACGCCATTAACCATTGTTAAAACTCACTCATCCCCAAGGTTAAAAAAAATTAACCACACTTTAAAAAAAATTAACCACGTGAGTAAGTGAATCATAAGCAAGGTAAATTTATTTTTAAAAAAATTCTAAAAACTAAGGTTATATTATTTAACCCTCGGGATTAAATCTTAACCATGGTTAATGAATGTCAAAGAGGACATGTGGCGAGCTTGGGGTGTGTGTACCAACTAACGATATGGCTCTTAAGCTGGACCAAAATTGCATGACTGAGCCCAAGCTCAATTTTGGACCAAATTTTGAGTCCATACTCAAATTGCACTCAAATAGGGCTGTTGTGGGCCACACCAATACACAGGCCTAATTAGACTTAGAATTAGGGTTGCACATCTGTGGGTGGGGCTTGGCCCGCGTTTTGCCGTTTGGTCCCAACTCAGGCTTAGTCCGAAAAGGTTTGACTAGGTTGGATATCCAATGGTCCCGTCTAAGTTGGTGGCCAAGTTTGGTTTCAGACTTGGTATAGAAGGTATACTAGGCTGAGCCTGAACTAGCTTTGTGGCGGCCCGGCCCGATGTATAGCACTACCCCTTATCAAGAGAACAAAAATGCTAGCCCAAATCACAGTCTTCCCCAGATGCAAGGTGGTGGCAACAAGTGTCAGCCCATCTCCCAGTTATATAGTAGCAACACCACGTGTTACTCACACCGCGTCTATGGAAAAAAATTGACTAATTGCGTGATATCTTTTCTACTCCATGAAGTTGGTGTCCATTATAATATAAAGTAATAATAACAGCTTGTAACATACTCATCTATATTGTATAATATAACCTAATACGTGAATTAAGATAATCCACATCATATCCAATCATCACATACGTTTTTTTCCAGTCTGCTCTCCTACTTCACAGAAACATATCTCTTGGTTGATGCAACCCATTACCAACCACCCATCATAATACATATTTATTTGGCCCATTTTGTGGGGAAAGTACAACTCATTTAACTAAATATAGAAGACTCCTACTTCTTCTAACCATAAACCCTCATATAGGATAGGATAACTTAGGGCCCGAAACCATCCAAAAAAAAAAAAATTAAAAAAAAAAAAAAAAGCAAATCATCCAAAAAAAAACTTAGGGCCCGAAACTTCAGGGTATCGTTCTTACTCTAAAACTTTGAATCGGCAGTTTGGGTATCGATGAGACCTCGCACTTATACATTTCAGGAATTGGAATTCTCTACGGTTATAGTTGTACTCCTTGGAGTCCAGTTGCATACCACATGTCAACACATGTCCCTTTTAATACCCTTTAACCGTGATTAAGATTCATTAACCCTTAGGGTTCAATCATCTAATCTTATTTTAGAAAAAATATTAAAAAAGTTAACTCTAAAGGTTAATGTTATTAACTAAAGTTAAAAGAGCACTTAAAAAGCTTTTGTGTTGTTTTTGTGTTGTAACAGGACTCCAATGAGTATAACCGTAGAGGATTCTAAGTCAAATTTGAGAGCCCGTTCCAATCTACCAAACTCACGCTCTCAACAAGTCACAATATAGAGCAAAATTCTTTATTATAATATTATTGTTGTTAAACAAGTAGGGATGTATTAGAGAAATTTCATGTATAGTCACTATGTAATAGATAGACTTGCATTCAAGCCAAGTTTAGCTTGAAAAAAAGCCAAGTTTAGCTTGAACATGCTGCAAATCCAAAATCTTTGTAGAAAGAGCCAATCATTAGTTCCCAACCATGGGGCAAGTGCTTGAGCTTGAATTTAGTTCAAACTTATTCAAGCCAGCCAAACTTGGATTGATTCAAGCTTGATTCACGGGAATGAGTTTGATAAAAATATTTACTATTAAATTATCATACAAGAAACTAAATATATTCGATCCTATACAAAAATAAGATTTGGGGGTAATCTTTCCGTCTAGAGAGCAGAGGGTTAGGGTTATGGTTAGGGCTACGGCTTCTGTTTTAAACTTCTTAATTTCTTTTGTTATTATTACCTTTTCAACTAATTAATTATAAACTATGATAAAGAAAGTTTAGTACATTTTAGTAGATGACACACACACACACACACACATATATATATATATGAGATAGATAAAAATAATATTATAGGGTGTTTATGAGAATATTTAAATCCATTGTGTAGACCAACTTTGATAAGTATAGTTTGAATAGGCTAAATAAAAAAATGAAGTTCTATGCTTCTTTTATATATATATATATATATATATTGCGGTTACATAAAAAAAAAAAGTTATTGCACAAAATAAGTAGCTCAAGCAAATAAAATTAATTATTATATAGTTTTGTTATACAAAGTAGCATATAAAGGGGTGAAGTATCATTTTCGTATATATGGATGAACACTCTGGAATAGTTTCTGCATAGTAGGGCATTTTTGAATTTGTCCCTCACCCTACACTCTGAGCACTTTTTTTGCTGAAAATGTTAGCTGGACTAAATGTGTTAAACTTTTTTGGTTAGAAATTAGTGAGCCAAGAGGTCCTTATGGTCATACTTGGCAAATTCGGGGACTTAAAAATGAACAAGATGTGTACATGTATTATTTGGAATTGAAAAAAAATGATTTAAAAAATTCTGGCCACTAAAATCAGAGATGACAAATAATCAGATGTGAATAAGTTCAGGTATAATATGATTTTGAATGAAAAAATTGGGTATATATATATAGTTAAAAATTATCGATTATTATGAACACATAAAATACTGAAATTGTATCTAATTTTTGGATCTTAATTATAAAACAAACCCTCATATAATGAATGGAATAGAGATTAGAACCTGAGAACTTACATTCTACAAATAGTTTCTTTGAAGCAATTGGAAAAATAAGAATGATATTAGGGGTAAAGCATTAATTCTTAAAAGAATTTTGAGAGAATATTGTGTGGTTGAAGAAAATTTTTGACGTTTTATAAATGGACATGAGAATGGAAGTTGTATCTTGTATTCATTTATGTTCTTTGAAAATAACATGATGGTGAGAATAAAGTAAAACCTATCATTAAAACGAGATAAAATTGAGCCCTTAAAAAAGACTGGAGGGGACTTACTCGGGGAAAATTCGAAACATAGGAAAAAGGCTAAGACTAGTCTAGAGGCAAGTAAACAATATGATCACGAGGAAATGACAAGAGTTGAGATTCATACCCATCATATTTGAGAAAGATTAATAGAAAAATCAGGATGAAGAAAAAAAAAAAGGAAAGCAAAAAATTTCTAAAGAAAATTTTAAGACTCATAATTCTGGTAGGCATATAATCCATGTAGTGTATTTTTTTTTTCTTATGCTTGCGAAACCTGTTGAATTTTTTTTTTTTTTATAATTTGGTCAATTCATGTATTACCATGTCATCAAAATAAAAGTATGGAAGTAAAATTATATAGCTAAAACACACATAACAAAATATATACTATACTATACATAATTTTTTTTTTTTGATAAAACTATACATAATTTTATTATAAAAGAATAGTAAACACATAATAATTTATAATATATTATGCTATTTTTAATTAAAGAAAAATATTATGTTCTGTCACCAAATAAAAAAATAAAATAAAAATTGACGTGCTCTTTGCATTACTAGTTTAGCCATATTTTATATACGTTATAGATTGATTAGGAATTAGATTAGGTTAGTACAAATAGTGAGCCTTGCACTTGAACATGTGTCCTCCACTCCCAAAGGAGATAAGCCCAGATCCTGTTGAATTACTATTAAACTCGCACTCACATAGCCCCTATTAAATGTGGTTACGAATTTTTAACCCTCAAGATTAATATTTTCTTAAAAAAAATTAAGGTTAAATTGTTGAACCCTAAGAATTAGTAAATCTTAACCACGGTTAATAAGGATAAAAAGAAACACTTGTTGTTGACATGTGGGTGTCATTGAACTTGGGGAGAGTTAAAAAACGGTTGAATGTGATCCAATCTCAAAGGAGATACATCTTACCAATTACTTAGATTACCTGTTACGTGATTGCCAAAAAACACAAGAAGATTTCCTCTTAGGTAATTGGATATTTTTACCACCGAGCAAAGGCTTTTTCCTGTTTTTTTCGGTTAAGGAAAGGTTAGAACTTTTATTTTGGTATGCCAAAGAAAGGACTCGTAATCATCTCGGTTGTAACCGTACTCGGGAGAGTCCGGTTATGCCACATGCTACCACGTGTCCCTTTTGATACCTTAAATGTGGATAAGATTCACCTAGCCTTAGGGTCACCCAACTACCTTTTTTTAGAGTTAGTGAATTTTAGTCGGGGTTAAATTTCTATTTAAATTTTTTTAAAAAAAAAACAAAGGATAAGTGGGTGAATCTTAATTATAGTTAAGGGTTGTCAAAAATAACACGTGGCAGGGCCAGTGGCGTAACCTGACTACCTCGAGTCCGGTTACAACTCGAGAGAATCACGAGTTGAAAGAAAAAGCCAAAAAGATCTTACAGGGAACCGTAGTCCTTATCCTAGTTTGTTCACTGTGACCTATAAATATCAAGGGACTGCGTTATCCAAAGAACAATCCAAGCGCTCTCTCTCTCTCTCTCTCTCTCTCTAATGGAAGACGAACGAGATCCATCGTCTCTGAAAAACAAGATCAAATCATCGCTATGTTTCTCATGGTGTTTCCGTAGAGGTCGTCATGAAACCCTAGAATCGTCAGAGGAGAAGCCGAGATTGATCAGAGCCTCATCGTCGTGGATTAGATCCAGAGCTCACGAGTTACCGGAGATCAAAGAGAAGTGCCGCAACATGATCTCTCGGTTCGGAAAGACCCGTAGAAATTCTTCGGATTTTAAGTACGATCCGTTGAGCTACTCTCTCAATTTTGATGAAGGATTTGATGAGAATAAGGTGGACGAGTTTCCGCTGAGGAATTTCTCGACAAGATTGCCGTCCTCTCCGCCGGATATGCCTCCGGCAAAGGGTGTGGTGCCGCCGGTGGTTGTTCCGAGCGAGATCGTTGCCTGCAGCTAAATTAGGGTTTCGATTCGTTGATGTATGATATGTGGATTGAGAAATTTACAACTCTTGTATGTGTACAGCAAGCAGTACAAAGTTTGTTTTAGCTCATCTGGATCTTTAATTGGTAAACCTATCTTCTTCTTCTTTTGTTTTTGTCTTCTTGCTAATATGCGCTGGTAGAGTCGTGTGACAGGGTAACATGCACAGCTGAGAAAACTGTACCGTAATTCCACCGGCGGTAGTTGTGTTCTGGGATGTAGTTTTGGATGATAAGCCGTGCTAGCCTTAGTCCCATGCATCTCCGCCAAAAATAAATAAAAATTGTGAATTCGTGAATTTAATCATGGAATTTTAAGTTTTGCTAAATTATTCACAAATTTTATAAATTATTCTCAAATTTCACGAATAAGTTGATTATTCTTGAATAATTAGTTTATTATGTTTAGTGGAATGCTTATTTTGTATATTAATTGGTCGAATTATTAAATATATTTTTATAATTACAAATACTGTATTTTTATTTTTTCAATTTTTCTATTATTTTGAATTTGACCATTGCCAAAATCATGAATTAGGAAAATGGGCTTTTATCATAAATAATTTACTAATATTACTTTATATTTGAAGGAAATTCATTGAACTGAAAAATGAAGAAAACTTATTTCTGGGAATTTTTGTTCCACTATGTTTTCCCTAGAAACAAACATTGAAAAATTACATCAAAGTGAGAAAATGAACAGTCACCCATAAATTATAGAATTATCCATGAAATAACCTTAAAGTTAATAATAATAATTTTATTATAAATTTGCTTCATTTAATATATAATTAATATGTTTTCACATAGGGCGATGCTCTGTTTCTGGCACTTTTAGCCCAATGTTGTGGCCCTGTGGGGTGACCCCATCATATACGCGGCCACCATAAATGATATCTTGAAGGCATCCCCTCAGTTAGTATGGTGTCAAATATCACGGCGTCCCAAAGGCATGCATTGCTTACAAACTTCTTGGACTTATTACAGATTAAAAATAGCAGACTCAAGGTACAAAGGATTTATACTCTTAAAAAACTTAAGTGTGATAGGTAACTGTAAATACACATCCCTACTCCCCTAATTGTTCCAGTGATAAGAAGTGAATCGTCACAGTAGTGGAGGGAGCAGAAAAGTTGCATTAAAACAATATTGTTTGAGAGAATTTTATGTGAATTAGGAATTCTTTACTAGTCTTTTTGGTCTTTTAAATATGGGGAATGCTATTTTTCACTAAAAGTAGTGAACTTGTTAACTTTCATTAGTCTTTTTTACCTTATGTATTAATATTATTTTATTAAATATAATGATATTTTAATATTTTATAGAGGATAATTCATTAAATAAGGAAAACAAAAAATTCAAGAAAAGTCGATATGTATTTATCCTCTCTTGGATTTGATGTCTAGTCCCTATAAAAAGACTAAACTATCATTTAATTTTAGTAAGTTTGAAAATGAATTCAAAGATATAAAATATGTCTTTGTAAAGGTTAACAAGTTTTTTATTTTTTGAAAGAACGTTAACAAGTTCACTCATTGAGTGAATGTTAGCAACACCTTTTAAATATTTAACCAAACCTAATAATATAGGGGCATTTTAATCATTTAGAGGAAAGAGAGCGACAAGAAGTATTATAGGTCTGTGATACTTGCCCTATTTGGTGTGTGTGCATTAGTCGGGATCTAATTCTATGAGGATGTGCCTAGTTGGTTTCTCACCATTTAGAACATATACTAACGCTCATAACAAGGGAGTGCCAAAAAAAAAAAAACTATTACAATGGATAAAATAGAGATATTTTAGTCATTTAAGGGGGGAAGGAGAGAGACAAACATATCTATACTAATGGAAAAAGATTAGCTCTGGTGGCAGCTCGAGCTGGGCGCTCGGGCATCCACAAACAATAGGACACCTGTTTGAAAATCGTGGGCAGAAGTGAACTGACAGCTTTTTCCTTTAAAAACGCTACATGTCCTATTGTTTGTGGATGCCCTAGTGCCCAGCTCGGGCAACCACCAGAGCTAATCTTTTTCCCTACTCCTATGTAACAAGTGGTATCCATGTGGCATACTCCATTACTCTATATTTTCTTCAAATTAGTGCCACATGACACACCCTTCAACCAATAACTTCACTCCATGTGTTTATGGATTTCTCTTTCCTTACTAATTACCATCTAATTAAAGCTTCTTAATCCTTCATTTATTCTTATACACCCCACTTTCCTACCCATATGAATTGTATTTAGATTATAAGTGGGACCCACTCCCTTCTCTCTCATCTAATATTAATCTTTCTATTTATTACTTATAGGGGTTACTAAGGCAAGTGAGTCTCACATGGAAACCCCTCAACCATTCTTAATTTTAACATTTTCATTCATTTTGCAAGTTAAAAAAGTGGGTCCTTCCAAGGAAACTCAACCATTCTTCTCACGTTATTTAATTCTTTTTTCCCACACGGTTACTCTTACGAAGAAGCCTTTTGGTTACCCTTCAAAATTGGAGTACTTTTACATCTCCCACATTATTTAATTCTTATTTACCTCATGGTTACTCCCATGAAGAAGTGTTTTCTGTTACCTTCGAAAGTGGAGTGCTTATACATCTCCCCCTCATCTATCTATTCAACTTCGTATTCTCCACTCATCAATGAAGCGACTCTTCATGTGTCTCCTCTAAAGCATGACGGTTCAAAACTTGAGTGCTTCTAGGCTATATATTTGTACTCAAATTTGTAAAACTTGGCTTAAAACACCATTTGATTTGATCTTCATTTCATGATAGAAGTAAGATTCTACCATGCATGCTCAAACCTATGCATTCCGTATATAAGTATTCACAGACCTCCCTCTAATCTCTCCTCCCTCTGCACACCCGAATATGAAGAAATAAAAGAATTGCTCGGTTGGCTGGCAACAACTTTTTGAGTCGATTTCGACCATTTCTATTAGAGAAACATTGGATTGGAGATACATTTCCGATAAAAATTATAGGTTGGGATGGTAAATTGGGTTTCTTGGGAAGAAGGTTCTGGTTCAAGTGTTAGGTATGGTGCATCATTAGTTTTTGCTTCCATTGGGGGTGGGATTAGTGCCACCATTTTCCATCCTTCGGCTGGGTAGTGGATTGATAATTAAGCACATAATTTTTCTTTAATCTGTATTTTAAGACTATAGTGGGTATTACACCCATCTTAATTCAGTTCTATTGACTCAATGAACCCAGAGTTGGACAAACAATTCACATATATTACTTAGGTGAAGTCATTAACAAATTGTTATCTTTGTATACCAGAATTTCAGAATTGTGTATCATTCTTCGTCACATGCACCATACATAAGGTTTTCATACAAGCTATACCAGTTGGGGACTTGGCTAGGGCTACTATTGTATCAGTTTTCTTTGAGAAAATCCTTTATGTGGACCTTTAGAGAAGCTGGGTTGAGCCTCCCATGCATTCTTTGCACCGGCTTCAAGTGGGACTGGTGTACTTGCAGATTTTTCTTTTGCATTTGTGACCCCTTTTTATCACTATCAATGCTTCATTTGTAATTTATTCAAGGCCAAGCCATGCTCAGTTCACATTCCTACCCATTCTTGAGATTAGCTATATAATATTATCTATTTCTTTTATCCTCTTTTGTGAATATATAATAGGTTGTAGTTATCTAAAATTCTAGGAAGGAACAAGCGGGTAACACAAATCTAATCCATTTACTTGTATCTATGAGGTCACTGGACCTGTTGCATGTTAACTATGGGGGACAACCTACTGAGTCCTTGTGTATGTGTGTTTACCTCTTAACCAAAAAAATTTATGGGGTTCAATCTGTTGTGTACTGACTTAGCAATCTGATTACCCAACACAGTAGATTTTTCAAAAAACAGTGATCATGTTGCATACTATACTTACACAAATTTTCTGTGTTGTCACATGGACACATATACATGTAAGTTTATTCCTTTGAAATAATTTCTTTTTTCCAAAAGTTAGTCCATTTAGTAGCTTGAAAGCTACCATGTCAAATGTTCTCTGGGCCAGATCCTACAAATAACATTATTTAAGGTGAATGGTATAAGCATGTTGCTTGTGCTAACACATTAGGCTCAACAGATGGACTACCTCTTTGACATGTCATCTCCAATGTAAAGCGAGACACATGATTCTAATAACTTGTTGATTGCAAAAATCACATTATTATCTCTATCATCCATGGTGAGATATACCATAGTAATCCTGTAAAGAATTATATATACAAATATATATTTCATATAATCGACCTTAGATAATATTACCCCCAACAAAGAAAATATTACATTTGTTTGTTCATCTATTAACCATATCATTTAAAGATGAATTTTGGAATATATATTTAGACCAAGAAAAAGTTCACTTTTCGAGCAATGCACCCTTATAAATTAAAACAAATATTTATTTATTTTATTTTGATCTTTGCCTTTTCATTTTTAAGCTTTTGTGTCTTTCTTCAACCCGTTCATCACACGGGGTATTAGCTAGTCTACTCATATGCCAACACAATTATTTTGTGCGTACTTGTTTCAATTCTTCCTCAAAAACTCCACATTTTAATGAATTTTGTCAAACTTTCATTGGAAAAAAAAACAAATAAAAGTTACTAAAATCACAAATTTCGTGTAAGTTAACATATCATTATTGTTTACTACATTAGTTGATTGGTTAATGTCAAAGTTGACTTCTTAGTGTTAAATAAAAATAAAAATAAAAGGAAAATGTTTAGCTTACTGATCCTCATTGGCCCACACCCCCATTTTAAACACCAACTAATTATGGTTTTCACGCACTCTTAGAATTCATCCATCCAACCTTGATTTTTGAAAAAATAAAAATAATTTAATCTTAATTTAGTTAAGCTTAGCCAAGACATGGTGGTACGCTAATCACTGCTAAAAAAAAAAGCGTTATCTGATATGCTACTATTCACCTATGTCTATTATCCCCAACTGTATTCATTTTGCAATATTTTACTCTTATGATTGAGACATGGAGCCACCGCATAAGAATCATATGACTTTTAAGACACTTTATTATGTGATCATATGATTTATTTATTTCATTTGGTCGAAGGCATAATTTATCTACAGTAAATAACAAGGGTTAAGTGGTTTGGGAAATGGCTTCTCTTGCGACATCATACACTTAATCTCGGGACTACCTTCATAAGAGGAACACACCTTGCCTTGCCTTGCCATTTGAGCTATCGGGTAGGTAGCATAATTTATCCCAATTCTAGTGCCGTGTTTAATATAAATCAAGTGCAGTTATAGGTAGGAGCCTATTTATTTTGATCGAGTTGATAATATCTCTTTGATTCATGCTCAAACCATGTGCCTTACATATTGATTTGGTGAAATCCCCCACTAAAGTACAAACTAATAGCAAAATTGATAGGCCAAATTAAGCTTCCTCTCTTTATTTCACCCAAAAAAGAGCATTTTGTGAAACAATGGATTGAAATAGAGTGGAAAACACTTGTTGCTGAGAAAATATTCTTTAGTGGCGTGGTAAGCATGAGACCATTCACAATACATAGAGTATATAAATTAAACCTTATACAAAAAAAAGTATAGTATTGATCCTTCAGCCATCATGAAATACTGTATAAATCTTTAAGGGATTAGTATTAGACACAGTTCAAGTATTTTTCAATATCTCACAGTGGGTGCTAACACTTGCATAAACAAAATGTTCGAGAGAAGAATAAATAGTTTATATTGATTCTCAAGTTGTTTTTTTGGTAAATGATCAATGAAACAAAAACCCAAAAGAACAGAAACCCAAGAACAGAAACAAAACAGGGAAGAAGAAACAAGAAAACAGGCCCCCTATTGGGCTACGAAAATACCCGGATTGAAAGGAAAGGCCTTGTTTTGACCAACCACTCGAGAAGAAGAAGCCGGAATCCGATCTGATCTGATACGCTTGAGGGCATATTGGGCTTGACTGTGTGCTGCTATATTCACCTGACGGCGAATGAACACTACCCGCACTAAGGGGAGTAGGTGTAAGAGAGAGGATATATCCTCAAATATTGGACGAGCCTCGTGAACTAAGGCCGAGGACCCCTCGTTAAGAGCCGAAACTAAAACTTTTGAATCACATTCTATAATGCTGGAAAACCAATTCCTCTGGAATGCCAATTCCAAACTTTCTTTCAAAGCAAAAGTTTCAGTCAACAGAGCAGAGCTAGCACATACCGGCTGGGAGACCCTGGCTACAACCGCAGCACGATGATCCCGCACCACTATGCCTATACCAGCTGAACCATCACTGCTGCAATACACCCCATCACAGTTGATTTTCAAAACTCCGGCATCTAGTCTTACCTATCTGACGGGAGCATTGATGGTTAGGTGATCATCAAGAGAGGCCCTAGAGAGAGGAGGGACAGGGGAAGAACCAATCTCGATTGCTAAACTCCTAGCCCATTCCAAAGTGAACTGAGGGGTAAGCTTCCTGTTAGAGAAGACTTTTTCATTCCGGGCAAACCAAATGCCCCATAGGGCTGTCCCCATAGACACACCCATTCGAAAACTGTCAGAACTGAAGTTTGGAGAGAGAGACCAATGAGACCACCACGAAGCAAAATCCCCCAAGATACCAGCTTCTCCCCTCCAATGGAACGATAGGCCCAACCAAATAGCTCTGGGGAAAGGGCATAAGAGAAATAAATGAGTGACTCTTTCTATCTCCGCACAACAAAGGGGGCAGGATTGTGAGCGAAAAAAAAAAATTCATTTTTTTGCTTTCAAATTTCTTCCATTATTGTATGAAGTTTATTGTGGGGGACTATCCTTCCAATCTGAGTAAACCCAGACTGTTAAATTACCTTCCTTGTATCGGAGAAGAACCTCTGATTGAGATGAAGAATTAAAAGAAGAACAAAAATTTGAATAAAATATATGTATTTATTCAATGGGGTTGCCCAATTCCCATGTAGGCGTTACAAGCGCCTCATTGAGGTCTTTTCAAGAAAAGAAAAAGAATGGTGGCCATGTATGAGGGCTCACCTTGTATTCTCCATATCGTGGAGTCTTCTCCTTCATTTGCTTGCTTTTTGCTTGTTGTTGTTATTGTTGTTGTGTTGTCTTGTGTGTTTCTTGTGAGAAACACCTTTTTATGAGTTCGAGAGAGTCTTCCTTTTAGGACTCCCTCCTTGACTCCCTTATTTTAGGAAAGTCAAAAGCGGTTTTCCTTTTAGAGGATGTCAGCTCACGGCTCTCCCTTATCTGGGAGAGTTCTCAAGCTCAAGAGAATTCTCTTCTTTTGAGGACTCTTGTACCAGGTTTCCTCCTTTTGGGGAGAATCCCAATACCTTTTGAAAAGGAGGATAGTAATCTCATCATTTCCTATGATAAAGGACATAGTCCTAATCCTAAAATAATCATAGGGTGCCACTTGGCATCCCATGAGATTTTAAAAGAGGGAATCCTTATCTTGAGATTCTCTACAGCCTGACAGAGAATCATTTTTACAAAGAATTCTCTACCCCATGACAGTCAAATACTGACTGTCAATTGGGACAGACTGGTCTAGGCCAGTCCACGGATCAAGAGGTGAGACCACAGGTCTCAACCACGGACCACGAAGTGAGACCACAGGTCTCAACCACGGACCACGAGGTGAGACCACAGGTCTCAACCACGGATTACAAGGTGAGACCATTGGTCTCAACCACGAACCACGAGGTGAGACCATCGGTCTCAACCACGGATCACGAGGTGAGACCACAGGTTTCAACCACGGATCACGAGGTGAGACCATAGGTCTCAACCACGGATCACCAGGTGGTGCTTGTGGTCTGGGTTAGATCCCGGACATGAGACTCGATCCATGAGGATTTATTCTCAAGGACTGAACACGTGTCAGCATCTCAGAGGCTGTCATTAAATATGATCCGT
Organism: Tetracentron sinense; assembly: GCA_015143295.1. Classification (NCBI taxonomy): domain Eukaryota; kingdom Viridiplantae; phylum Streptophyta; class Magnoliopsida; order Trochodendrales; family Trochodendraceae; genus Tetracentron; species Tetracentron sinense. The sequence continues at coordinate 10,019,664 of CM026554.1, forward strand.
GAGGGTTTTCTCCTCACGGTTAGACACGTGTCAGTCTCTTGGAAACTGACAGTAAATATGATCCGTGTTGGATCCGTGAGGTTTTTGTCCTCATGGATACGAATGTGTCAGCCTAATGAAGGTCAACACTCAAAGTTGGATCCGTGGGATTTTATCCTCACGGATGAACATGTGTCACGGATATGATATGTGTCGGTCTCTCGGAGGCCAACACCTCATATTGGATCCGTGAGGATTTGGTTCTCACGGATGAAGTATGTATCAGCCCATTTGGGCGTTATTATTCAGGGTGGATCCGTGAAGTTTATCCTCATGGATCAACTCTGTTGTTGCTTAGCTGGGCAGCATAGTGTCAGCTATCAGCATTTAATGCTGACAGGCTAAAGGTACCGCGCGTGTCATAGACACGCGTGAACCTAACCGTCTCTCCGAGAGACTGAGATCAGGTGTGTGCCATCGTACACACACCTGGGTAATGGACGGTGAGATTTCTCTGCCCACAAATGCCCCTCAGGATCTGGATGGTTGGAAATGATCCATTCATCTAGATCCTGACACCTGGCAGTGATGGTGGAGCGTAATCGCATCCACTGACGGTGTTTAATGGGAAACCCACGATGGGTTCCCTGATTGAGGAGGCCTCATGATGAGGTCACCCCTGCCATTAAGGCTAAAATGGCGGAGAATATCCCTGCTATCCGAACCGTCCATTTCGAAATGGAAAAAGGATGAGCCAAAAGGCAACCTTTAAAAGGATGCCTTAGGCTTGGGGAAGACACTTTGTCTTCTCCAACCCTCCGAACCTAGAAATCCCCTAAGTTTAGAACCTCTTTTCAAAGAGAAATTTCCTTTTCTTCACCTCAAACCTTTCCTTCACTTCAAGGTAAGACTTGATACCAAATCAGGGTTAATGGGGGAAAGAACCAGTGTTCTTCCCCAATTTTTTTTGTTCACCGAGGACCAGAACAAGGGTTTCAGACCTCATTTTAGTGGATAGGGTGCCCATTTGGGCATCCCTTAGGTCTTTTTGATCATGAGATCCTTCAAAATGCGATTTTTTTGCATTTCCTGGGTTTTCTCATGATCAAGGAGTCTTGTGATGCCCTTTTGGGCCCTCTGTATTTTTCGACAAGAATTCTGGTTCCATTACCGGAATCTTTGAGTTTTCCAGTATGGGAGACCAGACTGGAAACTCACTGCCCGTGGTTTATGACCACGGACAGCTTGCCCACAGGAGTTTTGCCCGTGAGCCCCAAAAATTGATCTGTGGATTTATCCACGGATGCTCTTAATTTTCATGGACTTTTGTCTGTGGATATTTGGAGTATCCGTGGATATGTTCCACGGACTGATTGCCCATAGGACCTTTGGTCCGTGAGCCTAAAATTTATCCGTGAGATTTCACCCACGGATGCTCTTAAATTTCCTGGACTTTTGTCCGTGGATATTTTGAGTATCCGTGGATATTTTCCACGGACAAACTGCTCATGGGACTTTTTGTCCGTGAGCCTAGAATTTATCCACCGAATATTACAGACATAATCTTTGAATTAAAATTGTTTATCCGTGGACTGGTCCACGGATACACTTAATTCCCATGGCCTTTTGTCCTTTAGACACTACAAGAAATAGAGCTTTTGGTGACAAATATTTAGCAGCAAATAGTAATAACTGCCACTAATTATCTTTTTAGTTAGAAAATTTGCAGCCGTATGCGCATTCTCCCACTATAATCGCATGATAACAATGACGTTTTCATGTATCTACTACTAAAAAGGAGTGAAACACTGACAATTTTCTTAAATTGCCACTGATAGTAATTCCTACACCCCGACGTTTTCCCAAATTTCTATATAGAATTGCTATCGATAGAAAATGGGTGAGATACTGAAATATCTTAGCGTTTTCCCCAATCTTCGAAACGAGAAAGACGAGCGATCATTGATCCAATTTTTTTTCTCAACGTAATCGTCCAGAACTTCAATTAGGTTTGGTTCTCTGCTCAACCTTACGAAGTGTAACGGATAAAATTCGTAAAACCAACTCAGCGTTGAGGGACGAGCTCGTTTTTGTCGTTTTGTTCACGAAAGTGACACGTGGACACGAGTTGGGGTCACGTGCTTAAAATATAGGGGTCACACGTTGTCTGATGCACAACGATTCCGTTGTGCGCATTACGACGTCTTTGTTCTCATGCAGAACAACGTTTCCGTTGTGGCTTTGACAACGTGCTCGTTGTCTAAAGCACAACGTGAACGTTGTGCTCTTGACAACGTCGTTGTCATTACGCGAACAACGAATCCGTTGTCTCACCGACAACGACGTTGTGCTGTATTTTAAGGCATCTACGCCGTAACCGAGCTTGAGTCAACAACGAGACCGACTCGTAGGAGGAAGTGATCAGGAGGCGATCCATAATTCTGACAGGCGTGCCGAACGCGCCGTTTCGTGCCGAAAGCACTGTCTTGGCATTTAATGCTGGTCACTTCTGCGTACCGTCCGATCCCGTCCGATTGGACTTATAGGAGGCTCTCACGTGTAATGCAACCGGCGGCAGATATGTGTAAGATATTTGGCAATGAGTGCAAAGACACGTGGCATGGACACCTATGGCCATCCATGGTCATCGATGGCCATACCAACCCTTGCCCTATAAAAACCCCGTGATTTTTAGTGCACAAGACACTTGTTCATCAACCCAGATCCGAGATTAACTGTTCAGTGCTTCCAGTGCCTTGCGTATTTTTCAGTGTTTGTTCTTGTGTTTACTGTTCATCATCTTCTACCCTTACTGACTTTACCATCGGAGTACAGGTCAGGGTGTCACACCCTCCGCTCCAACCTTCTACCAGTAAACCAGAACGTGGAAGAAGCTGCTGCTGACGCGTGTCCTTCCGGTAAATTTCCCCTCACAAAATTGGCACCGTCTGTGGGAAATAATAAACGGACCCCCCTTTACTCTCTGTGATCATGGCTGATCAGTCAATAGTGTTTGGGCATAAGGATCAAACCCCTCACGCCACTTCTTTCATACCTTCTGTCGTGCATATTCCTGGAGTCAGTCCTTCGTCTGGGCAACCAGAGAGGACCATGCCTCCCCCTGCTGAGCTCTCTGTTTCAGATCGCATCTTGGCGATGCTGCAAGTGCAGCAGTCTGCTCTGGATCAAATCACCAGGCAGCAGCAAGTGATGCAGGCAAGGTTGGAGGCATTCGAGCATAGCAGGCTCGAGGTGGATGATGTGCCACTACAGAGGCCTTCCTTGAGACGTCAGTTTGACTTCTCTTCTTCTCCTTCTGCCCCAGAGAACCGTGAAACCAGGTTTGTGCTTCTTCCTATTGAAGGGGATGTAAGGCAGCTTCCGGTTCGGGCAGAGCAGAGCATTCCTTCTGATCGTGTGGATTTCAGAGAAGGGGCAGGAAGAGAAGACCTGAGAGTGGGTACTGGAGGTGCAGACACCCAGAAGACTTGGGTAACAGCCAAGGAGGTGGAGGCTTTAATCGGTGCTCGTGTTAAGACCATGAAGGGAGGGATTCCTGACCACTTTGCTCAGTCAGCAAAGGACAACGTTGAGAACTCTCCTTTCACGGATGCCATCAACCAGTCCTATACTTCTTCCAAGTTCATAACTCCGATCTTTCCCATGTACACTGGAAAGACAGACCCGGAGGAGCATTTGTTTGACTTCAAGCACGCGATGGCTGTTCGCAATCCGGATGATGATCTGTATTGTAAGGCTTTCCCCAACAGCCTGTCTGGGGCAGCATCGAAGTGGTTTCGGAACTTGCCTCCTGGTTCCATCAGCAACTTCTCGGAGCTCAGGTCGGCCTTTATTGATCGCTTCATCATCAATAAGAAGAAGAAGGCAGGTGCAGATACTCTCTTCTCTTTGAGGATGAAGCCGGCCGAATCCTTGAAGGACTTCATTTCGCGTTTCACCGATGAAGTCCACAACATTGACAAGGTTGACGAAGCGAGTTGCATCGTTGCTTTCAAGAATGCTATCCCCAAGCATTCCGAGCTCTACAAGTCCTTAGCTCTTGACTATCCTGTCAAGATGGACGAGTTGATGGTACGTGCCACCAAGTACGGGAGGTACGAGGAGGACGTATCCATCGTGTCAGTGCCGAAGCCCAGAGCGAGAGTGGTGGATGTCGTGGAGAGGACACACCGATCATCGAAGAGGAAGGAGAAGAAGCAGAGGTACGAGTCTTCATCATCTGAGGGCTCGCCACCAAGGAAGCAGAGGGAGAGAGTTGTGTATGTGACCCAGCGGGATCAGCCGGATCGGCGCCCGCTGGAAAGAAATTTTAACCAACATCAGAGCAGGACGGAGAGGCGTCCTAATGACCAGCAGGCGAGGCAGCAGTATCAGCCACGCCAAGTGCAGCCTCAAGTACAGCACGAGAGAGGCGTGCAGCCTAATGAGAGGCGATCTTTTGCAGATCAAATACCGCGCATCAATTTCACAGTCAGCCCGGTGACCATCATGAGGTCAATGGAGGATCAGCCATACTTTGAGTGGCCGGCGAGGGCGGTGCAGGATATTACATCGGGACCACGGGTGCATGAGTATTGTCACTATCACAAGTGCCGTGGTCATCTCACCAACCGATGTCGTATTCTGAGGGAATACTTGGAGAGGCTTGTTCAGGAGGGGTACTTGGGAGAGTATCTTGCTTCTGACAACGGCGGTGGGGAGCGCACCAGGGAGCCGGTGTCCCAATCTCGTGGAGGAGAACCCGCCAATAATCCCAGTACCAGTGGAGGAGCTTCCTTGGGCACGATCAATGTCATTTGCCGCGTGCAAACGCCGGAAACTGATGTGAAGAGGAACTTCAGGGCGAAGGCCAGGAAGCTATCTCATGAGGCTGCAGTGTGCCAGGTGCAAGTGCCCAGCAGAAGCGTTGAGCAGGCACTCACCTTCACTGATCGTGATCTGGCAGGAGTGATCCGACCTCACTATGATGCTCTTGTTCTCACCATGAGAATAGGAGACTTCAACATCAAGAGAGTGCTCGTGGATTCAGGGAGTGGAGCAGACATCTTGTACCTTCATGCTTTCACTCAGATGAAGCTGGATCCCTCCGTCCTCATCCCTGCTCAGACTCCCCTGTACGGATTTGATGGCAGCTCGATGAAGCCTGTAGGCGACGTTGTCTTACCCGTTGTGGCTGGACCCGTTGTCCTTCAGACCAGGTTTTCCGTCCTAGACGCACCATCACCGTACAATGCCATCTTGGGTCGTTGGTGGACCCATGAGATGAAGGCTGTTCCGTCCTCATACTACCAGGTGTTGAAGTATCCAACGCAGGACGGGCCTCAGGAGATCCGAGGTGATCAGTTGGCATCGCAGAAGTGCGATTTTCCTGCTTCCGTTGTGCCCTCATAGCAGTTACAGGTCGCTCCCGTTGTGGAGGAGAGCTCGGAGACATCGTTGTGCAGACCTTCCATTGAGCCCACGAAAGCTGTCAATTTGGGAACGGAAGAAGAGTCAAAGGTGTTGCAAGTCGGGACGAGCTTGACAACGGAGGAGGAGCTCGAGTTGCTTAGTTTTCTTAGGCAGAATCTTGATGTCTTTGCATGGTCTCACAAAGACATGACTGGCATCGATCCGAGTGTTATCTGTCATCACCTCAATGTTGATCCTGCTATCCCTCCAGTGAAGCAGAAACCTCGGAGGCTTGCTCCAGCTTACCATGATGCAGTGAACGAAGAGATTGACAAGCTGATCCAGTTCGGGTTCATTCAGGAGGTGCAGTATCCTGACTGGATAGCCAATGTTGTGGCTGTGCCTAAGAAGAATGGGAAGGTGAGAGTTTGCATCGACTTCACCGGTGTTAATAAGGCGTGCCCCAAGGACTTTTTTCCCATGCCAAGGATAGACAGGCTCATCAACGCCACTGCTGGCCACGAGATGTTATCCTTCATGGATGGTTATTCGGGCTATAACCAGATCCTCCTGGCGGAAGCAGATTGAGAGAAGACCACCTTCATAACAGAGCGAGGTTTGTTCTGTTATCGGGTGATGCCTTTTGGCTTGAAGAATGCAGGTGCCACCTATTAACGTCTGATGAATCTCATGTTCGGGTCACTCCTTGGCAAGACGGTTGAAGTGTACATCGATGACATCGTTGTGAAGAGTCGAGTACGAGGTACTCTGGTGGCAGACCTTGCTGAACCTTTCTCTGTGCTGCGATCTTTCAATCTGAAGATCAACCCAGAGAAGTGCACCTTCGGAGTTACCTCAGGGAAATTTTTGGGTTATCTTGTGAGTCAGCGGGGGATTGAGGCTAATCCAGCTCAAATCCGCGCTTTGCTGGACATGCCAGAGCCCAAGTCGAAGAAGGAGATCCAGAAGCTGACAGGCCGGATTGCTGCGCTCAACCGGTTTATCTCCAAGTCATCCGATCGTTGTAAACCTTTGTTCGAGCTGCTGAGGAAGGACTCCATTTTTGCGTGGACTCCAGAGTGTTCCCGAGCTTTCCTTGCCTTGAAGGAGTATTTAGGCTCAGCTCCCATCCTTTCGGTGCCAGAGCCAGGTGAAATCTTATATCTCTATTTGTCTATTTCAGAGCAAGCCCTTGGATCCGTTCTGGTGAGGAGCTGTGATGGCGTGGAGAAGCCTGTCTATTTCATCAGCAAGACCTTTCTCAAGGCAGAGTGTAATTATAGCAAGCTCGAGAAGGTGTGTCTGGCTCTTGTCTTTTCTGCAGAGAAGCTTCGTCCGTACTTTCATGCTCATTCTATCGTTGTCATCACAACGTATCATTTGAAAGTCGTGCTGGGACGACCCGAGCTGGCGGGGAGGATGTCAAAGTGGGTAGTAGCTCTGAGTGAGTTCGATATCCAGTACCGGGCCAGGAGTTCAGAGAAGGGGCAAGCGGTGGTGGGTTTTCTTTCTGATTTCCCTGTGGAGGAGGAGGCAGAGGACATGGTTGTTGATCTTCGGGAGCTCCCAATTAAAGTTGACAACGGAGATGCCGTTGTGGAGGGGGCCGAGTCGTCGGAATGGAGCGGTTGGCTGTTATACGTGGACGGATCTTCCAATTTCAGTGGTTCGGGACTAGACGTTGTGCTCATAAGTCCGGACAACATCAAAGTGCAGAAGATGTCGCGTCTTGGGTTCACTGCCTCCAACAACGAAGCTGAGTACGAAGCCTTACTCCTCGGGTTGGAGAGTGCAAGAGAGCTGCAGATCTCCACGTTGAGAGTGTTTTGTGATTCACAGCTCGTGGTGAATCAGGTGAATGGTGTTTATGAATGCAAGGACGACCGGATGAAGCAGTATGCTACTCTCGTTCGTTCGTTGTGTGAAACATTCACCGTTGTGGAGATCAGGCATACCCGAAGAGATGACAACAGACATGCTGATGCTCTGGCGTATCTAGCTTCCATGGTGCAGGCTGACGAGCCTAAGGCTATTCTGATGGAGTTTCAAGAGTATCCTTCGATAACTCTTCAGGCACAGCGAGAAGTGTTCTTTGTCAACCCAGTCCCGAGCTGGATGACAGGGTTGGTGGCTTATCTAAAGGACGGAGTTCTTCCTATTAGTGTGAAGGAGTCGAGGCGCATTCAGTTCAAGGCATCTCGTTATACCTTGGTGCAGGGAGAGTTGTTCAGGAAATCTTTTGGTGGTCCTTTGCTGAAGTGTGTTCATCCTGTAGACGTGGAAAGAATACTTGCTGAGCTGCATGAAGGTATATGTGGCATTCATTCGGGCGGGAGAACCATTGCCCATCGAGCTCTGGGGGAAGGCTACTTCTGGCCTTATATGCAGGCCGATGCTCAGAAGTATGTGAAGAGGTGCAGCCAGTGCTAGCGGTTTGCTCGCTTGATCCATGCTCCAGCTCAAGAGCTCAGCACTGTATCTCAGCCTTGGCCGTTTCCGCGGTGGGGACTTGATATTGTAGGACCTTTCCCGAGGGCTCCAGGGAATCTGATCTTTCTTCTAGTGGCAACTGACTACTTCTCACGGTGGATTGAAGCTGTTCCCCTTGCACATATCAGAGAACAAGAGGTGAAGAAGTTCTTGTGGGAGCATATTATCTGTAGATTTGGCATACCGCAGTCCATCATTACTGACAACGGGAAGCAGTTCTCAGGACAATTGATTGCCGACTTCTGTAGCGAGTTGAAGATCAAGCATGTCTTCTCTTCCCCATATTATCCTCAGGGGAATGGATTGGCCGAGGCAGCCAACAAGAATATTCTCAATGCCTTGAAGAGAAGACTGGAGGACGCGAAGGGGAAATGGACCACCAAGTTGCACAACGTTTTGTGGGGGTACAGAACGACTCCAAGGAGCCCTACCAGTGAAACTCCTTTCTCTCTAGCGTATGGCATGGAGGCTGTCATTCCTACAGAGATCAGTTTGCCTACAGTGCGTTCTTGGCACAGCAAGAAGAAGGGTGGAGAGAAAGATCAGAACGCAGAGCTCATGGCTATTCACCTTGATCTGCTAGAAGAGAAGCGAGAAGATGTCAGCATTCAAATGAGGAGGTATCAGCAGCGATTGAGGAAAGCCTACAACAAGAAAGTACAACGGAGAGTGCTGCAGGTCGGTGATCTCGTCCTCCGAAGAGTGTTTCAGAACACAAGAGAGCTTAACAGTGGCAAGTTGGGATCAAACTGGGAAGGGCCTTATATCGTAGAACGATTGGGAAGTCCTGGAGTCTGCTACTTAAAAGACTTGCAAGGTAACCTCATCTCGAAATATTGGAACATCATGAATCTGAGGCAATTCTTTCAATAGAATCTGTGATATGCTATTTACATGCATCGTTGTGCTTACGAGTTTTAAGTGATTTTGCATAGTCATAGTGTTCATATTTCAACATGTGATTTGCAATATTATGTGCCTGCTCGTTGTCTACACTATTCTCTGTCTGGTTCATCAGTGTAATATTGTGAATGTTTTGCAAGTAATTCAAATAAAGTTTTGACTGAACAACGTACTCATAACGAACACGAGTGGCTTATATAAGGATGTCATCTGAGCAAATCTAGTGGCTTATCCTAATGACATCCTCTGAGCATGTGCTTCGGAACTGAGTTACATTGCGTTCGTCCTATGAATTTTATTTGTCAGATTGCATTCACAGTGAACTACGCGAATGATGCATCTGGATCAGTGCTTGCTCGTAGTGCTTGTTCATAAGCGATTGCTCGTAGTGCTTTGCTCATAGTGTTTGCTCGTAGTGCTTGCTCGAAGTGTTAGCTCGTGGTGCTTTGATCGTAGTGCTATGATCGTAGTGCTTTGCTCATGGTGAACGCTCATAGCGAACGCTCGCAGTGCTTTGCTCGTAGTGTTTGCTCGTGGTGCTTGCTCGTAGTGTTGGCTCGTAGTGCTCTATTCGTAGTAGTGCTTGTTCGTTGTGCTTTGATCATAGCGTTCTACTCATAGTGTTCTGCTCGTAGTGTTTTGATCGAAATAGTTTATTTAGTGTACAACAGTTATAATTTCATGAACATTCAAACATTCACATAGCGAAGTACCGCATTAACATCAGTACAGTGGACTGTGAAAAATCATTCAACTACTCATGTTGTGTTCTTTCTTATTCTGTGTGCATGCGTTGTACTATGCTACGAGGTGAAAAGAAGTGCAAACATAAGAAAGAGGAGCGATCCATTCATATCAAAGGCCCATTTCTGGGCCATTACAGTGATAAACTCCTATGAAGGGGAAAAAGAAGAATTTACATCGTCAAAAGAGAGAAGCAGGAACATAAAGAAGAATAGGGGATCAGAGGGGCAGCAGATCAGACGAGCTCAAGATCAGCATCTATCATCGTTGCAGCAGGAGCAGGAGTAGAGGCTTCAGCAGTTGGGGCTTCCACCGGAGTGACTTCATCGGCAGCAGGGAGTTCTGGAGCAGCTGGCTTGGAGGATGGCTCAGCAGGGAGGGGTGCAGGACCTTCAAGGAAGTGAGGTTGCTCGACGCCTTGCACCTCAGGCTCGTTGTCGAGCTCGATCAGTTCTTTGCTCGGAAGCTCGGAGAACGTGGTTGCGTCCTCTTCATTGTCTTCTTTCAGGCGTCCTTGTTGACGGAGTGATTCGAGAACCTCCTTCTCGGTCTCAGCCCGATCCTCGTCCAAGAGCGTGTCCAGCTGAGACTGATAGTGCTGTTGCAGTCTCAGGGTCACGGACCTCTCGGTGTCCTCTTGAGCTCTCTTGGCCTCCTCGAGCTCCTCCGCCAGTGCTGTCCTGGCTGCCTCAGTCTCCTCCAGCTGTCTGCCCAAAACTTGGGAGACATGCTCCAGCTCGCTGATGCGTACAACAACGTTCTCTACCTCCTGCTTGGCCTTCTTTTCGGCCTCCTTTGCTGATCGTGCCTCAGCCTCAGCCTTCTCCCGTACCTTGGTGGCAGTGTTTAGCCTTACCTCAGCACGAACAGTGTCAGCCTTGGCTTGAGACAGATCAAAGTCTGCCTTGAGTCTCTCTTCAACGAGAGTCTGCTCCAACGTCTCCGTCCTGTCCTTCCAGTAATTAATCCCATCTCGCAGTTGGGTGTACTTATTTTGGTTGCGATCGCAGAGCTCTTGCACGAGCGCGTTCATCTGCAAGGAAGTGTCTGGGCGTTAGCACAACGAGAAATAATATTTCAACAGTTGAGGAAGAAGACGAGAGAGGGAGAAGCTTACTGTCGCCACCGACTGGTAGGCGGCGTAGGACAACTCGGACAGTTGGAGTTTGCCGACCTCAGCGATGTCCCGAGGCAACCTCATCGTGTAAGTTAGAGCTCGGGCGGCCTTCTCCGAGCTCTTCACCGATTCGTTCACGGTCGGTGCACCGAACTGAGAAAAGTCGGGTGACCAGTGCTGAACGAAGGACGACAGCATACGAGCCGGGAGACTCGTTGTGCCGGCTTCCGTTGCGGCCAAGGCAACGACAGCGGAGCTCGTGCTGGCTGGGGCAGTTGCAGCTCGAGAGGGGCCAGGCGCCGAGCTGGCCTCGGGCACTGCCGTTGTCACCTCTGCTCCTGGGCTTGTTGGAGGAGCAGCAGAGGTGGAGGGGGGAGCAACAACGACTACGCTCTCTTTCTCCAGGCGTTTTTCCGCCTTAGCCTTCTTTCTGGCCTCGTACTCGGCCTGGGTGGGCATCTTTCTCTTAGGGTCAGCAGTCGCTGTACCCTTGGAAGAGTGGCTCCTCTTCTTCTTCTGCGGTGGTGGCAGTGGTGGCGGCTGAATCGCAGGGCGAGCAGACCTCGGCTTCCTGCTTAGTGGGGGTGGATTTGTGTCAGTCATATCTTCTTCTTCTTCTTCTCCTTCGGCGAGATTAAGAGCTGGTGAAGGTGCGGAAGTGGAGGCGCCTTGTTGTTGTGGCTGTTGTTGAGTAGTTGCTGGAGTGCTGGAGGAGACCCGCGTGTCAGGATTGAGTGGTTTCCACCTGATGTATTCCCCACCTCGAGCACGGCGGATACCAGTAAGGAGGCCTTCTTCTTCTGGGGCCAACTTCTTGTACGGGAACTTCTTTGGGTCAACTGCACACAGGAAGACAAAATGAGTACAACGAGAGTTAGTAGGACGAAAGCATACAACGCACAACGAGAACAGAGTCAGGACAATGGTGCACAACGGACAATGGGTGACTATAATGGTATACCTGCTTCCACTCGGAAGACGTTGGGGACCGTGGAACTCTCTGCCTTCCAGCCGCCAGAGACAACGAAAGGAGTGGCTTTCTATTTTCTTTCTCTATCGAGAATGCCTGAGACGAGCTCTGGATATAGGGGTTTCTTGTTCCACGAGTAATAGGAGTACAAACCATCGTCATTGCCTCGGCATCTGACGGCATGACAGAAGTGGAATAGGTGCCTAGCCTCTATTGGGTATCCATCCTTGATGAATTTGATCATCATGGACATGTATTTGTGGAAGCCCGGGTGTATTTGTCCCGATGCAAGTTGCAGGGTGGACAGGACTTCATCCAAGACGGGATGAAGAGGGAAGCGAAGGCCAGCCTCAAGCTGGGAGAGATAGACAACGGTACAGGCAGAGCGCCTGTCTATGATAGCATCATCTCGCATGAAATGGAGATTGACGTTGGAAGGGAAGTCGAAACGTTCCCTGTAACGGTTCAGATGTGCCAACTGGTGCTGGCGCAGAGCTGAGGATTTTTCAACGTAGGCACCGTGAGGTGCGCTACCTGTGCAACTGGCCTCATCATCGGAAGGGCCTCTAACTTCCTCTAACCTAGCGGGTTCTACGGGAACGATGGCGGCCATGATGATTGGAAGGACCAGAGAAGAGGGACAAGAGCAATGAACAGAGCAACAGAGTATACACAGAGCAGAATCACTCTGAGAACCAGAGAAGAGAGAAATGAAGAAACAGTAAGAAATAATAAGAGATAGGGGTGAAGGGCGTACCGAACCAAAAAACTCAGAGAGATTGTTGAAGAGCTTGAGGAAGATGAACTTTCGATTGAGAAGAGAATTCGGCAGAGTAACAGTGCTTGAAGAAACAGGGTGAAAGAGAAGGAAGATTCGGTGGGATTTTATAAGCATCTCAGGTTTGTGAAAGTACTCCACTGCCCTTCATTTGAGCCGTACACCTGTATCAGCGGAAATGAAAGCAGTGGCAAGATCGTCTTTTCACCAAATAGAGTAACCGTCAGGGTCATTAAAGCGTTTTCGAAATTCAAATCGGCGATGATGACAGCCTGTCCGCATTAAATGGACGTGACGGTTCGCACGCGTAACCAGCTGGCGTGAACGGTCGACCTTCTCAGCGAGCGTTTAAAGCACGCAATGTTTCGTCTTCCGGAGCGGTGCCAGGTATGATCTTTTTGTCCGTTTATGACGCTTCGAACTGCGTTCCAAGCATCATAAAGGGGCAAATTGTAACGGATAAAATTCGTAAAACCAACTCAGCGTTGAGGGACGAGCTCGTTTTTGTCGTTTTGTTCACGAAAGTGACACGTGGACACGAGTTGGGGTCACGTGCTTAAAATATAGGGGTCACACGTTGTCTGATGCACAACGATCCCGTTGTGCGCATTACGACGTCTTTGTTCTCATGCAGAACAACGTTTCCGTTGTGGCTTTGACAACGTGCTCGTTGTCTAAAGCACAACGTGAACGTTGTGCTCTTGACAACGTCGTTGTCGTTACGCGAACAACGAGTCCGTTGTCTCACCGACAACGACGTCGTGCTGTATTTTAAGGCATCTACGCCGTAACCGAGCTTGAGTCAACAACGAGACCGACTCGTAGGAGGAAGTGATCAGGAGGCGATCCATAATTCCGACAGGCGTGCCGAACGCGCCGTTTCGTGCCGAAAGCACTGTCTTGGCATTTAATGCTGGTCACTTCTGCGTACCGTCCGATCCCGTCCGATTGGACTTATAGGAGGCTCTCACGTGTAATGCAACCGACGGCAGATATGTGTAAGATATTTGGCAATGAGTGCAAAGACACGTGGCATGGACACCTATGGCCATCCATGGTCATCGATGGCCATACCAACCCTTGCCCTATAAAAACCCCGTGATTAAGTGTTCAGTGCTTCCAGTGCCTTGCGTATTTTTCAGTGTTTGTTCTTGTGTTTACTGTTCATCATCTTCTACCCTTACTGACTTTACCATCGGAGTACAGGTCAGGGTGTCACACCCTCCGCTCCAACCTTCTACCAGTAAACCAGAACGTGGAAGAAGCTGCTTCTGAAGCGTGTCCTTCCGGTAAATTTCCCCTCACACGAAGTTTTGTGAATTTTTGATCAAATCTGCCATCTACTTATCCTACGATTATGGTTTGATCCAATCGTACAAACCTTCGATTAGGTTTGTCCAAACCTTGGATTAGCAAATTGATAAACTAACGATCTCTGCAGTGAACGAAGTTCGCGAGAGAAATCGAAGGAAGAACCATTGAAGGAAGCTCTGATCGACCGCTTTCTCTGTTTTTCTCTGTTTTAGAAGTTCTAAAGGTCAGATTGATTTCTCCTAACTTCAATTTTCCGTCTTTTGAACCTTAAATCTTCATTTTCTTTTTTTGTTTTGCTGTTCTCTATAAATTTATCCTCTATTCTCTGCTAATCTTCAATAGCTGGTTCATCGTGTTCTTGATCAGATCTGAGAGCTTTCGCTTGGATTCTTCATTTTTCCTTCATAATCAAAGGTGCATGCCTTGATTCCTCACTTTTATTTTCATGTTTTAGGATCTCGTTATGATTCTTCTTGATATCAAATCATAAACCTTATAAATTAATTAGATGTTTCTCCTGAGTACGAATTTGAACGAATCTTCAGCTTATTTCTTTTCCCGTGGAAACGAAAAGTAGATATCCTCGAGAGATCTTGAAGACTGCAACCTAAACCAGATTCAGAATTCGTATGGTCTGAAATTATACTCTTCATGAATATTTGCTTCTTTAGTTTGAAAAAAAAAAGGTTTTAGATCCTTCTTCATGAGCTTGAGAGTTGAAGATAAGGATCAAGCAGAACATAGATTCTCCCTTATTTCCCTAGCATGTGATCTTAAATATTGCATTTTTTGAGACTGTCATCAGTAAATTTCTGAAAAATGTGATAGTTTACTTGAACATCGTCAAGGTTCTTGTTTAGCTTACCATGGAGTAGGGATTTAATATTCTTTTCTTCTAAAGGAGGGAGCTAGAAGCACGTGTTAAGTGACCAAAGGTTCTGAGTGTTTGTGCTCGTTTGCAATCATTACATGATGGAAAACAGATTCAGTGTCTTGTTTTGAAATCTGGGTCAAAGGACTTCAAGCTCTTAGGGAGTTGTTTATTGAATTTCTATTCAACTTGCTTTAAAATTAAAGAAACCCGGCAACTGTTTGATATTTTGCATGAGAGGAGTGAAGTGTTATGGAGTTTAATGCTTGTGGGTCATGTTCATTGTAGTTTAATGGATAATGCTTGTGGGTCATGTTCTTTATATTTCATTTGTATTACTTGATTCAAATTTCACGTCATGCTGGAAATTATGTTAATAACTGTGCATATTTGCCATAAAGAGAAAGGGTTACCCTACCTTTTTCCAAAAAAAAATATCAGTTTAGTCCAGAGATTCAGACCACATACCTTTAACTTTTCTGCTTCACGGCCCAATCATTAAGGCTGTTCTAGCTCCACATTAAGGACTTTCTACTTCAAGGACTTTCTATTTCCCTTTCTGTGTGATAGAAAGAGATTAGGGAGTTATCCTATATTGTATGCTTTATAAGAAATGTAAAGTAAAATAAATCAAATACTTCAAGTCTCTCTTTTATATTATGGAGGATGGGCTTTGTATGTTTTGGAGGAATGGGTTTGAATGGATGGATGGATTGAGGACATGTTCCATTAAATTTAGCATGTTTCCATTAGATACTGCTAATTTTCAACCAAAACACTTAAATGTGATCACTTATACTTTATCCTATTATATTTTAGATTAACTAGAATTCCATTAGTTGAGGAACCCCCTTATGGACAAGAGTTGGATTCATGAGTCAAGATTGAGTAGTGCATATGAAGCAGGAGCCGTACGATTCCTCGACTTTGCATTTGCTAATGCATCTTTAAATGGAAAGATCAAATGTCCATGTAAGAATTGTAGTAATCTATATTGGCGAATTCGTGAAGTTGTATTCGTATATCTAATTTGCGATGGATTTGATCAAGGTTATGCCGACACCATTTGGGTTTTCCAAGGGGAAAGTACATTACCTCACATGTCTTCTCATGAAACCTTGGATGAAAATGAGCCGTATGAAGTTGATGATACGCACGGAATGTTATATGAGGCTTTCGAAATCCCAAATTCAGATGGTGAGACACATGAACCTAGAGAGGGGCCTAATGCAAAAGCAAAAAAGTTTTACAAATTGGTTGAAGATGCCGAGCAAGAGTTGTACCCGAGATGCAAGAAGTTCACCAAGCTTTCTTTTGTTATTCGACTATTTCACATAAAATGTTTGTATGGATGGAGCAACAAGTCATTCACCATGTTGCTTGAGTTGCTAAAAGAGGCACTTCCCGAAGGTGAAACTTTACCGGACTCCTTCTATCAAACCAAAAAGATCATTGGGGAATTGGGCCTTGGGTACAATAAGATTGATGCATGCCCTAAAGATTGCATGTTGTATTGGAAACAGTCTGCCAAGGATTCTGTATGTTCCGTATGTGGTACTTCAAGGTGGAAAACGTCTGATGAGAGTGTAACACTATCTACCAAGGATCGAAAAATTCCTGCTAAGATTTTGCGTCACTTTCCCTTGAAGCCAAGGTTTCAGAGACTTTTTATGTCTAGTAAAACAGCTTCCCTCATGAGATGGCATACAGAGGGTCGCACCAAAGATGGGGTATTAAGGCATCCTGCTGACTCCCAAGCCTGGCAAAGTCTTGATGACCGATACCAAGATTTTGCCGTAGAGTCTCGCAATGTTAGACTTGGTTTATCAAGCGATGGTTTCAATCCATTTGGTACAATGAGTATTGCCCATAGTACATGGCCCGTTGTTTTGATGCCATATAACTTACCACCATGGATGTGCATGAAGCAACCTTATTTTATGATGTCGTTGCTTATTCCTGGTCCTCGTGCACCCGGGAATGACATTGATGTGTATTTGCATCCATTGATAGATGAGTTGAAGGAGTTATGGGAGGATGGCTTATACACTTATGATGCGTCAACCAATCAGAATTTTTTGATGCGTGCATCATTGTTGTGGACAATTAGTGACTTTCCTGCATATGCCAACCTGTCAGGATGGAGCACTAAAGGGCGCTTTGCTTGTCCTCATTGCAAGCATGACACTTGTCATCACTACTTGGCACATGGCCGCAAGTTTTGTTATATGGGTCATCGCCGTTTCTTGAATTATGGTCATAGATTTCATCATGATAAAGCAGCTTTTAACGGAAAAATTGAATTAAGACCTGCTCCTATTTCATTATCCGGGACTGAAGTGTTGGATCGGGTGCATGGCATCAACATCACATTTGGGAAGCATAATTCTAACCCTTCCAATAAGAAGAGAAAACAGAAGAATAATATAAACCTTGGATGGAAAAAGAAGAGTATATTCTTCACATTACCATATTGGGAGCATCTTTTACTACGCCACAACTTGGATGTGATGCATATTGAAAAGAATATATGTGACAGTCTAGTTGGGACACTGTTGAATATTGAAGGGAAAACAAAGGACACCTTAAAGGCACGCCTTGACTTAAAAGACATGTCCATAAGATATGCGCTTCATCCAGTTTCAGTTGGACATAAAATGTATTTGCCTCCCGCATGCTTCTCAATGGCTCCAGATGAGAAAGATGTCTTTTGTAGGGTATTATCTCAGGTCAAAGTTCCAGATGGTTATGCGGCTAATATATCACGTTGTGTGCACGTGAAAGAGCGCAAAATATCTGGGTTGAAGAGCCATGACTGTCATATCTTAATGCAGCAATTACTTCCATTAACAGTGCGGAGAGCCTTGCCAAAGAATGTTAGTGCGGTCTTGATTGAGTTAAGTAGTTTCTTTAGGGAAATATGCTCTAAAGTTGGTGCAATGGATGATTTTAGGCGATTGGAATCTCGAATTGCACTAACACTTTGCCACCTCGAAAGGATTTTTCCACCGGCGTTCTTTGATATGATGGTACATTTGGCCACTCATTTGGCAGGTGAGGCAAGAATTGCTGGACCAGTTCAATACCGTTGGATTTACCCCATCGAGAGGTGTATGTTATTGTCTGAAAATTAACATTTTCCTTTCTCATTTTGTAATAGTTGTGTTTCTCTAAAAAGTATTCACACAATATAAATTTTAATATTCCATAGGTACTTGCTTACACTAAAGTCTTATGTACGCAATAGAAGTCGTCCAGAGGGTTCAATTGCAGAGGGATACCTGGCAGAAGAATGCTTGACATTTTGCTCGAGGTATATGCATGGTGTGGAGACAAAGTTGAACCATGCACCAAGAAACTACGATGACAGTGGAACTAAAACAAATCAAGGGTTGTCCATTTTCTCAAGGCCAGGTCGTGCTCTAGGGAAGGGGGAGTCCGTATCTCTAAACTACGATACATGGGCACAGATGCATCGATATATCCTCTTTAATTGCGATGAAGTGGCCCCATTTATTGAGTAAGAAAGTGCACTATAGATTAATTATTACTTTTAAGACATCGAATAAAATATCGTATCTTCTTATCTTAATGATTCCGTTTTGGTATGTAGAGAACACCTTCAAATAATTAAGAAGCAAAATCGTCGGAGAAGCCTAAGGGATATAGAACGCATGCACAATGATCAATTTCCCAAATGGTTCGAAGTGCATGTAAGTAGTAGATATTATATAGTTATGCCTAAACACTCTACATATGTATTGTTCTTCTATGTGGTATTGGTAACATATTTGGTAACCAAACAGGTTGAAGTGCAGCATCGGACATGCGACGAGCGTGTCACTAATGACCTTAGATGGTTGGCTCGGGGTTCTAGTAAGATGGCGAGTAGATTTAAGAGGTTTGTCATCAACGGCTTTAGATTTCGCACGAAATATGTTGATAAGAAAAGTAAAACTCAAAATAGCGGAGTTGTTATTACTGCAAAAACATCGAGCTTTGCAAGTTCCAAGGATAGAAACCCTATTACAGGAGATGTTACATACTATGGTGTTTTGACGGATATAATTGAATTGGATTATTATGAAGCGAGGAAAATCGTTTTATTCAAATGTGATTGGGTTGACGTGATGTCTCAAGGCAGGGGTATCAAGCAAGATGAGTTGGGGTTTACACTTGTAAGTTTCAAGCGGTTATTATGTACTGATGAACCCTTTGTGCTCGCCTCTCAAGCCTTGCAAGTATTTTATGTGGAAGACCCCGTAGAAAATGATTGGCACGTTACTATTAAGACAAAACCTAGGGACTTTTTTGACATGCATGAGGAAATGTTTGCAAATGATGAAGAGACATACTTAGAAAGTGATCCATATAGTGCTCAAGGGTTGGAAGACATTGGAGTCGATGCTGATAATATTAGTGAAGTGCGACCAAATGTGCCTGGGACAACTATTAATGCACCTCTAATATTCACCCAAGCGACGAGAGAGGATCAGCGAGATGACATGTTTTCTGATTACTGATGTTCTTTTATTTCAACTAAGACATGTCTATTTTCTTGCCTTGTCCACTTCTTTGGACATATAGACCTGTTTCTGTGTTCCATCTGGTCATGAATTACTTTTATTTTACTTGGGATATCATGACTGTTTTCTGTGTAGTTTCTACCAAACAATCTTAACTGCACAGTAATAATGTAAAGGTACTTGCATAGAGAAATAATAGAAGTTTGTGTGACTTATATGATTCTAACAATATTCTAACAGGGCTGCCTATGGTTCAATTAAAGGCTCAATTTACATACTTTGTTCACCTCAGCTTGCTACTTGTATGGTAGGTGTGTCTTGATACTACTTGCTTAGATACATGTCTGACAATATTCTAATAGTTTTTGTGGTTCTAACAATACTACTTGCTTAGATACTTGTATGGCTCAATATTCTAACAGGGTTGTACTCCAGATTTTTGTTACAAACTTTGAATTGGAGATTGGCTTCTTGAATTGGACAACTCTTTCTCTTGGGTTCATTGTAATTGTATAGTTTTTGTGGTAGAAAAAAAGCATTAGGTACACACATTAGCAATCATGAGTAGGCGTGGTGCACAATGTAAGGTTGGGCCATCCTGGACAGAGGCTGAGTCCCACTCACATACGGGCACAAAGGCAACTATTTCTGGTATGATACATGACAACTCACTTCTATTGCTTTGCACTTTGATGCATAGTTCGTTTGTTTCCTTCATATTTAAAAGCCTATGATACATGACAATTAATTGTCTTTAATTGGGTTTTAAATAGGTTCCTGCAACAATTCCAAGAAAACTCGAGGCCCCAACCGGTTGAAATGTTTGTCTAACCAACAACGTCGGCTTGTTTCATTAAATGAATATGGTCAGCCAGTTGGGGACATTCAGAGACAGCTAGCGTCTTACATTGGTATCCTTGCACGAGATGGGCAGTTGGCACCTGTCGATTGCCTTGATTGGAGGAAAATGCCAGACCAGAAGAAGGAGCGAATGTGGGAAGTTGTTTTGGTATGAATTTTGGCAAAGTCTCCCACATATTATTGAAATGCTTGTAGTGTGTGCTTTATTTGTAATTATGGCTAGTTTATTATGCATGTGTTGCAGACTAGGTTTGATGTTGATCTAGAAAAGGGGAAGAACTGGGTTTTGAAGAAATTAGCCAATAGTTGGAGGAATTGGAAAAGTGAGTTAAAGAGAAAGTATTATGATCCATTTGAATCTGCTCGAGAGCGGTTGCAACACTATGATGATAGGTTGGATCCAGAGCAGTGGGCATACCTCGTTCATTTTTGGGGGTCCAAGGAGGGGAAGGTATGAAATAAAGAATGATTTAAAACTTTAAAATCTAGTGTTATATTTGTACATTAAAAAAATCTAATACTTATGTTATGAATGCATTATTAATTATAGGCACGTAGTAGAAGAAATTCTGCCAATCGCAAGAAGTAGAAAATGAGTCACACTGCAGGAACAAAGAGTTTTGCGCGAATACGCGAAGAGCAGCTAACTTCTTTGAAAATGTAATTTGTTATTCCTGGTATATATATAGACATTCATGTCATGATTTATCAATATAATCATTTTTAAATGAGGATAGCGAGCAAGGAACCTCGATGGGCATGCACCAGATCAAATTGAGATGTTTAGGTTGACCCATATACACAGGGATGGGCAGCCCGTGGATCAAGCATCATCAGACGCGATTGTATGTTTAAGCCTTTAATTTATAATTTCCATATATGATAAATTTAAGTATGTATTTTGAATAATTGATTATGAATTGCAGAAGGAGCTCACTGAACGAATCAGACAGCTGCCAGAGAGCTCAAAGAAGAGTAGCACTGCTCGGAATGATATCTTCACCCAAGTCATGGGAGAAGATAGACGTGACTACGTCCGCACTTTTGGGTTGGGTGTCACTCCCTCTGATATCTATGGCCCACGAGTTAGACTCTTTGATGCCATGAAGATGGCAGAGACTGAGAGGTCTCAGAGGATAGCTTCTGAGCAGAGGCTAAGTGTCATGGAGGAAGAATTGCACACCATGAAAATTAAAGTGTCTGAGCTTAGTACTTTACAAAGTGAATTAGCCGAGTGGAGAACATTCTTTCAAAGGGAGATGGGTAGTGGGCATTCTTCTACATCTGAGCCCGTGAATAACCATATAAAATCTTACTTATATTTTTGTTTTGATTCCTTTTTTAATTTTTTAAATGTCACACTTATATAACTTCTTTATTCCAATAGGTTTTCAATGTTTCTCCTGAGGATACTCAAGATGGTTGCTGATGGAGTTTAGTGTCATTTTGAGACATTTGTTATTCTGTTACAGGATTTTAGACTTCATTTACAAAGTGAATGGTAAGAATAAGGCTGATGCGTGGTTTAGTACTACAACTTGATACATGTATGTGAATTGAATAGGTTACAGAAATTTTTGAAAAAGTGAATGGAACAGGCTATGGTAATGTGAGAAGTACGTATTTGGATAATTGCTCAGATGGTGAGCACAATGTGAGAAGTCCTATTGTGAAGGTTCCTTCTTAGAGAGGCTATGGTAATAGTAGAGTAGTAGTGACTAGCAGATATAACTTAAAGAACTGGCTATGGTATGTTACTTTTCTCACTGTTCCTTGCAGTTGTACTGACTAGCAGGTTTTTTCTTTTTTCTTTTCATCGTGATTTTCTAAGTATGATTTTGCCCTAATTTTGGCATTTTTGGTGTTCGAGGATTCTAACAATCGGTAACGGTGTGTTTTTTCTTGATATACTCTTTATAGAATTGATTTTGCGCTGTCGGATTAGCTAATCTGTAATTTCTAGCATAACCAGAATCTTCTTTTTTCTTGTAGTGAGAAATTTTGCCCTCTGGTAAAATTTTCTTGTAGTGAGTGAGTGACCACAACAGCTGTTTCCTTCTTACATGTTAGGGATTTGAAATGATAGGTCCTTTCTTACCAGAGGGCTTGTGTATGTTGCTAACCAGAATCCTGTTTTTTTTTAAAAAATTTTAAGTAGTCTGAAGTGTTTGTTGTTTGAGAAAATTCTATTTTCTATTTCCTTATTGTTGTTTCTTCTTTTGGAGACATGTTTTGAGGTATAGAGCTTTGTTATTTTTTTTATTTGGAGAGATGTTTTGAAGTACAAAGCTTTGTTATTTTATTCCTCTAAAAATGCTTTTAGCGGCATTTTTATTTCATCACTAAATATGTCGGTTCTTTCACCTTTAGTAACGGTCTTTTACACTTCTAGCAGCGGAAAAAAAAATTGTCGCTAAAAAGTTTTACCGGCGGATTTATGATTCTGTCGCTATAACTTTTAGCGACAGTGGCATTAGCGACAGATTAGTGACAAAAAAGTTTTCTGCTGCTAAAAGCTTTTAGCGATAGTTTTTCATTTATAGTGACGGTTTTTTTTCCGCCGCTAAAAGTGCAATTTCTTGTAGTGAGAAATTTTGAATATCTGTGGGTATTTTCCACGGATGGGCCAT
The DNA here is from genome assembly GCA_015143295.1 of Tetracentron sinense. Taxonomy (NCBI): domain Eukaryota; kingdom Viridiplantae; phylum Streptophyta; class Magnoliopsida; order Trochodendrales; family Trochodendraceae; genus Tetracentron; species Tetracentron sinense. The sequence goes on from CM026554.1 coordinate 10,042,259, forward strand.
TCAGGGGATCTTGTTCCCTTAATCAGGAGGCTTTATCCGCAGATTTTCCCACGAATCTTACTCCTAGCATTTGTCTTTAGACATTTGCTATGATGAATACCCATGAGCATTTGCCTTAACAAAACCTTTAGAGTGATTGCTTCTGTTAAACAATTTATTTTGAGACGTATGCTTTAAGCAAGACATCCAAGCTTCATAGACTCGGATTTTTATCCTAAGTCTTTAATTGATCAATATTATAATCAATCAATAAATATCTTAAATTATCGAAGTGGGTATATATTCTTAATTCAAGGCCTATTTTTGACCACTTAATTTAAGATTCAATTCCTTTTGAACTGAATCCTTCTGCATGTCTTATCTTTCTTCTTTTGCAGAATGGCTGGCATACCGAAATATTTCCATGGAACTGAGAACCTCCGTCTTGTTGGTACAGATGAGGATGACAAGAATGTGGCGAATCTGAATCGCCAACTGGAGATCATGGGAGAATTTGGGGTAGAGGAAGTTGAGCCGCTTCCCGTTACAGATCCGAGAGAATGGGTACTCCGTGGAAGGATACCTGTATGTATTTATGATGCCGAGAAAGATTTGATAGGCAACAGATCAGTCTCTGATGGAAGTTATTTGACATCTTCTCGTGCTGCAGTGGACCCACAGACCGAAGAACCAGAAAGGGTATTGAAGGAGGTTTTCCCAATCTTGATGACCCGGACAGATGACGTTTGCTGGGATGCCTCCATGGTTATTAGAAGTTGTTCAATAGTTGACGGCCGGAATTTATGGCCATCGTGGGTTCATGACGTATATGTCCGCTTTCGCGACGAATTGATAAATCTGAGCATTCGAGGAGCAGTTGGACTTACACGGTATGAGTACAAGAGGGATGTTCTTTTATTCCGGAGTCTGCTCAACCGCTGGTGTGTTGAGACCAACACTTTCCATATGGTTTGGGGAGAGATCGGACTCTCCGTTCATGCGATGAATCGCATCTCAGGGCTGCCGGTCAGCGGGGCCTTCTACGATGAGTTTAACCTATTTAACAACGTTCTGTATTCAGAGAATGTCCCCGCCTGTACCAGAGAGTTGTACAGGGTTTATAATGCCCTTCTGAGGGTGAACGCAGATAGAATGACACCCCCTACTGACAAGGGTAAAGCTCCCGCCATTGAAGAAGAAGCTGAAGAAGTAGCACCGAGTAAAGTTGCAAGGGCGGCACGCAAGGTGAGCAGAGTTACCCTTAAGCAATGGCTGGGGTACTTTTTCAAGGGAGAACCATATGCGTTCTCGAAGCCAACCTACATCACCCCATCAAATGAAGAAATCAGAAACTCTGAGATCAAGACCAGCGATGGGATCAGCAGAGAAGGTTATTTTGCCGCTTTCTTATCCTGTTGGCTGTGCAGCTTTGTCTTGCCTTCACGCCGAGGAGAAGTAATCCGCCCTGAAACATTTGTGGTTGCTAGTCGGATGAAACTGGCGTACGACACTCTCTGCTCATCCCGATGATGGCGTCATTATATAGAGAGATGGGGGTCATTGCCCAGAGTAAATACTCGGGTCACAATTTAGCTCAAGGTCCTTTCTAGTATCTATTTGGCTGGATCGGTCAATATTTTCCTTCTTCATACCCGAGGCGGATAACTACCGAAGCCGAGATGGATCTACCATACTTGGTCTACATAGCCGGTCAGACACCAGCCAAGTATCGCTCCTGGGAGTCAATCAAACATATGTTCGCCACTCTTGGTCTTTATAAAGCTCGTCCTTTCAAGGGAGCCTCCGAGTTGGTTGGGAACAACTACCTGGTAGACGACATGAACCTGGGCTACTTCGGTAGAGATTTTTTGATGATGATGAGCCTTCGTCCAGCCAAACTTTTATGGCGCCTCGGCAAGGAATGCTTTGTGGAACCTTACTATCCAAGCAGATTCGACCGACAATTTGGGTATGACCAAGCAAAACCACCTGCATTAGAGGCCGTTGATTGTACTTTGGCCGATTTCCATCAAATCAAACAAGAGTGGAATCATTTAATTCGCGTTAATACATGCTCAAGGTTCTTCATTCCCTCTCAAGCTCAAGAAGGTCGACCCTCTTTAAGATTCTCCACTTGGTGGATAAATTGTGTACGTCTGCTTATTTGAAGCATGGTAGCCGTGACATTCCGGTCGTAGTTATGAAGGAACATTTGGTGAGGATCGCCGCGGCTGCTGCTGAAGCTGGAGGTCCTGCTCCCACCCAAGCACCTGGTGTTAGGAAAAGAAAGGAGCCATCAAGAGCAAAGGCACCTGCCAAAAGACAAAAGACTGCTGATATTCGCAAGCGTCCGAGGGCTAAGCCAGCTCCGAAGGGGAAAGGTAAGCGTGCTCAGAGAAGCCCTTCTCCTGTCATTGAGTTGACCGAAGATCAAATCCAAATGGCCAAGATAGCTGCCCTGGCGGCTGAGCACGACATACCCATCTATGCCGACACTGACAATTTTGAAGATATATATGAAGGTCCTCAGGGTGTCGCAGAATTTATTGTTCGTCCGGAAGATCCTACCACTGTGACTTCTGTTGGGATGGCTGTCTGACTCCGTGTCTTGGAGGGATTGGGTGAAACCATTGTGGCTGATCCTATTGATGATGTTGATGACAGGGTCAATTCAACAGAACACAATGATCCTCGATCCACCCCTGATCGTCCTTTGGATGAATTTGCTGGGCACGGTCAGGATGTTCCCATGGAAACTAACCTTCATGAAGCTTGTATGTCAGCTGCACTAGAGGAGGTTCGTAGGGCAAGGGAGTTAGAAGCGCATCTACTTTTCGAAGCTCAAATAGCCGAAGCTGCTCTACTCTCTATCCAGACTCAGCGAGCCGTTAGAAAAGCTAAAAGGTGTGCTCTTAGAGTCGGGCAATCCTCGAGTTCGAAGAATGATGGAGAATTTACTCAGCCCGTAGGAGTTATTTATGAAGTGACACTAGCGAGGACTGAGACAATGGTGACAGTGAACACAGCGAGTGTCAGTCCTACCGATGAAGTTCTGGATACAGAATAGGCTGTGTCAGCTGAACCTGCGAGGTCATTAATAGATGAAGTAATAGAAGAGCTCGCATGTGAACACCCCATTTTTACACCCTTAAAACCCTTTACTTTTATTATTTATTTTAGTTAATTTTATTTTTGTTTATTTTATTATCATTTTGCTGGCTCGAAAAGTCCCCAAGCTCGAGAGAAAGACCCTTCAAGCTGCTTGTGCTAAGCCCGTAACTCACCCATCATTCCCCTTTATCACAAATCACTGAAGTTTAAAATCACAACCGAAACCCATTTTCCCACAAACCCAAGTCCATGTGAAACCAAGTCCAAGGTTCAAGGCCCATTACTGTGGACTATATAGTGAGAGAGAGAGGGTAAAAAAAAAGAAGAGAAAAACCACATCTCTTTCGTCTGTAGAGGAGGCAGCATATTCATCGCTGTCTGTTCATCTCCTCCAGCGGCAACTTCGTCCACACCAGTCAAGATAAGGCCGGTCTTCATCTCCGGCAACATCTCTCGAGCTCCATCTCGACGCTTGCTGTGTCACCAGTAGCAACCTTCATCATCGCACCCCCTCACTGCCACCATCTCACTCCAGCTTAGAACCAGGGAGATATCCTTGATCGAGCTCCGGTCACCATCTCCGGCGACAGCATCTCGAGTTCGGTTAGATCCTTGGATCTCGAGTTCCCCACCGTCATCCAGACCATTTCGGCAGCAGAGGGTCCCGATCTCCCTTTTCTCCCTTCCTCCATCTCCTCCGGCGGGGTTCACACCGCTGTTCCTCCATCTTCTCCGGCGAGACACCGTTAGCAGCAGCCTATCTACAGAGGCTTTGTTTAGCCTCATCATCGGCGCCAGCATCTCCCGGCCAACAGTCCTCTTCACCAATATAGTAATCCCTCCAATTCAAATCGGCGAAAATCACAATCCATCCGGATTTTTTCCTCCAGGGCGGTAACTCGAGCTCGAATCTCAGATCGATCTTCACAGAATTTCAGAGTGGCACTTTCATCTCCACCTCAGTTCGCCATCACCATTTCCGGCGATTTCATCTTTCTGGCGAATCACAGCAGATATTCCGGCGAGTTCCATATAGTTTCGGCCATGCCCTCGCCGGAATTTGTTCCTCCAGTTCAAAGTTCAGTAGCTCATGTCTCACCCGTATTTTGTCCGGCTGGATCTTCAACTCTGGTGAAACCAAAGTCCACCTATCCCTTTTTCAGGTATCACCCTCCTTCCCGGAAGTTCATTTCGCTGTTTTTTCACTTCAGTCCAGATCTAAACCTACAGATCTATATCTCTAGATTTCGATCTAAATTTTTCTCTGAACAGCCTTCTTCCTCATTGATTGTTGATATTTTATTTTATTTTTATTATTCTCAAGCAAACTACCAGTAGCTCCAAATTCATATTTCCGGCCAGTTGCACTCCGCCTCCGGCCAAGTCCATTTTCAGGTGAGCCATGTTCTTTTTAGCTATGTTTTTTTTAGATTTCCCTGTTCTTGTATATATATATATTTTTGAATTTCATTCTTATTTATTTAGTTATTCATCCATTTATTCTCATTTTGTTCTTTCATTTTGTTCATAGATCTGGACTGCAATTCCCTTTCTTCTGGTTTTGATTCAGGCGCCTCTATCCCCGAAAGGGATGACTCTCGACCAGCAATCCATACTTTTCTTTTGATTTTTTTTTATTTGTTTTAGTCTATTATTCTAGTTCTGTATATTTGGGTGACCGAGAGTGAGAGTTTACCTTCCTGTTCTTCTCTTGAATCAACGGAGCAGCCACCACTATCGCCAGTCTCTCATCAACCCTCGCAGGTATATCTCTACCCCCCATTTTTATTTAATATCTTTCATTTATTGTAGTGTAATAATTCGTTGGATAGTTCAAAGCTTGGGCGGGAGATTTGAATCATGGGAAACCCCTAGAATCATTTTAAAATTATAGGGCCTATTTCTCGAGACCTTAGAAAGATAGCGGACCAAAGCCAATTGACCATTAGTGGTCAATGGGCCTTGGCCCATTAACTCTCCCTTGGGGCCCATCTATTTTGTTGTGTATGTATATATTATCCATGTGTGTGCAATAGGGATAGGCCGCGATTTTTCTTTTCCTATTTTGCCTACATTGGGCACTTAGATAGTTTTTCCTTTTTTAACCCTAAATAATTGGCCCACCCCGTTAGTTAGTCTTACAAAAAAGAAACAACAAAAAAATATATAAAAGATTAAAATAAATTAAAGGTACTGGTCTATCTTCCCTTGGGACCTAGAGCAGGGTCCGTATTTAAACCATAGCCTCTTTTGGTTTAAGGCCGCTCGATCCGCCCTGCTCTTTGCCTTTAAGTTAATTAGGTCAATTAGGCTTTATTTTCCTTTTTGTCTACCTTGGGCATTTAGTTTAGTTCTTGACTAGTTAAAACTTGCCAAAATTAAAAAATACAAAAAAAAAAGAAGAAATAAAAAAAATACAAAAACAACAAAAATATTTAAAAACCCACAAAATGCAAAAAAGACTTACCCTAATAAATGAACGCCCCCTAGAGCTCCCCCACGAGCGCCTAGCTACGCGGCCATCTCCCGGAGTGAGATTCATAAATCTCAATTCCACTTCCCCTCCCCAACTCAAACACGAGTTGGAAGTGACCACACTCCGAAACGAGTATAAAAACAGTCACGGACCCCGAACTACTATGAGGGTCTGATTCCGACTAACCGGATAAGTAGGCAGCCCAAAACCAGGGTTCGATCCCAACCAAAAATAAAATTTTTACACTCCATATTGATTTGTATTTGATTAGCAAAATTAATAATTGTTTTAGGAAATTTTAAGTGATTTTAAATGTTTGGCTTGGACCTAATGAGTAGGTTACCATCATTGGATGGAGGTCCTGGGGTGCCTAACCCCTTCCCCAGGACCTAAAGGGATCTCTTACCTAGACTACTCTGGACCGTAAACTCCCTTATTTTGGATTATCTCGGGATCCTACTTCCCCTAAGTAGGTGGCGACTCTTAGAATAAATTTAGCGTTATTCCTCTACTCTCAGACCTTATCTTGACACTTAGAGTTGAGAGGGGAGGAAAGGCGGTAAATTTATGTGTTTACATCGCAGTTGTTGCTGCCGAGACCAGGACTGAAGAAAGAACTAAGGCAAACTTGGGCCCAAAACTGCAAGCCGGACCGGAAACTGAGGCTGAAATAATCGTGGAACTGGAAACTGAGATGGATGTTGAGGCCAGTGTGGTGTTTATTGGGTCTGATGTGGGGACTACGGCCGAAGCTGGAATTAAGGCAGATATGAGCATAGGGCTACAGGCTGAAACAGAGCTGGAGAACGCAACAATTGCTGAAACAAGGCTAGTAGCCGAAGTTGAATTCATTGTTGAATCTGCTCAGGAGCCCGAGCCGAATACTCCTAAAATTTATATCGCAGAAGAAGACCAAGAGATTGATGCAATTGGGATGGACATAGTTCTATATACCACGCCATTTGCTGACGAAAGATTACTTCTTGAAGATTTACCCTTTCTCAACATGACTCCATCATCCGAGCACAAGCTAGGCACTCCTCTGGTCAGTCATCCTGCAAGTCGAGCATCTCCCATTAGGCCTCTTTCACCTGAATATACCCCATCTACCCCTCCTCCTGAACCCTCTGGTAAATGGTTGACAGACAGAAATAGTTACGATTCCCTTCTCGAGAGAATCTCTGGACTTCCTGGTATGTAACCTTGATTTAAAAAAAAAAAAAAAAAACTTCTAAATTTACAATTTTTTATAGGTGTGATCGAGGGAATCATGAATGCTCCAAAGTTTACTTTCAGAGTACCCAATCATGCTCTGATTCCTTCTCCGTCCAAGCTGTTAGCTGACGCCTATATCGAGAGTGCTATGCGTGTACTTGAGAGTTTGAAGACCTCACTGCTTAGCAGAGGTTTTAAAGATTTCGACCAAATGCAGGACGATTGTATTTCAGCATTTAATATCCTCGATCGCCTTGGTATGAGAGATCCCTTCATACAGCAGGAAGTCAAAGCTTTGATCGATTCAGCTCGGAAGGTATACCGGTTGAATAACATAGACCCGATCAGCGGTCTTGAAATAAAAGCCAGGGATCATGTTAATGATACTTCCTTCAAGATAATTGAGTTGGCCGAAGTAGCCAACGATCTTCGCGAGAAAGTTTGCCGGATTGCGGAACACCAACGGGCTGCAAAGGCTGAGGTAGAGAGTCTCCGTCGACAACTACAAGAAGCTATAGTTAGAGCTTCAAAAATAAAGAGCGCTCGTGAATCGATGGAAACAGAGCTTGCAACTGTTAGTTCCAAATTATCCGAAGGTCATTCTGTGAAGATTCAAGGTCAAAGGACTTTAGGGAAAATTATCCGATTAAAAGAGGATTTGGCGGACGCTTGTCGGGAAGCTGCACGTCTCCATAAACAACAGCGCATCAAGATGGAAAAATTATCCTTTTCCAACATCACTCTTCGTACCAAAGAAAACCCTCTTGATATACATCCTGTAAACAAAGATCTTCCTGATGTAAACCCCGCAAATGAATGAATTTTTTTTTTTATCATTCAGTGTATTCCCCCTCCCCCTCCCTTTTTTTAAAAAAAAATTATGTATCACCCATATGGAGGGGTAATAACAATGATTTTGTATCCCAGGGGGATAGTGTTCTTTTAGAAGAACTGACTGAACCCAAGTTAATTCCTTAGGTTGCCTACGTACCTATGATAGGATTAAGTCAAACGTAGTACAAAAGGGGATTCGCATTTTGAAAGCGAATAGGTAGTTTCCGTTCGTACCTAGGAAGGTTTGGATTTCAGCCTTGTATTTTGGGGGCTTTTGAAGCTTCGATTCACAATTTAGTAGCGAATTGATAGTTTCCGTTCGTGCTAGGAGGGTTCGGACTTCGGTCTGGTATTTTGGAGACTTTTGAAGCGTCGTGAACCTTTTTAGCTCGTATTTAGGAGCCTTTGTGAACATTTTTAGCTCGTATTCAGGAGCCTTTGTGAACCTTTTTAGCTCGTATTCAGGAGCCTGTCAAATTGCTCTAATTTTGCCTAGACTAACTCTTGGAGTATAAGTCTAGCGAGCTATTTGTTGCCCTAATTTTGTCTAGACCGTCTCTTGGAGTTTTGGTCTAGTGGGCCTTTTGCTTTGACTCAATTTTGTCTAAGCCGTCCTTTATTTTTTTTTTAACTTAGCGAGTCATTTTGTGCTCTAAATTTTGTCTAGACCGTCTTTCAAAGTTTTGGTCTAGCGAGCATGTTAATTCCTAGGAATAGTATCGCTTGAGGAATCTTGCATTGGTTGGAGGGATAATTCGCTTTCCATCCATTGAGGTTAGCAGGTATGATTCAACGCTAAGGCCTTGGCCTTCCGTTTGAAAGATGTGATGAGCAGTATCATTTCTCTACCCCAAGGTGCTTTTTTTTTTGTAGAGACAGACATATTCTCGATGTTTTTATTGCTAATGAGTGCTTTAATGTTAGAGCCCGGGCTTGCAACCCAAGAGTCTTGTGCCAGCCTTTTTTTGAGAAAGCTTATGATCATTGTTTCTAGGTTATCTTCGGCTACATGCTGAGAAGGTTGGGCTTTGGAATCAAATGGAGGAATTGGATGCTTGCATGTTATTTGTTGGCCTCCTTCTCCATGTTAGTTAATGGGTCTCTTGCGTGGTTCTTCGGTAGTTTGAGGGGTCTTAGGAAAGGGGATGCCTTCTCCTCCCTTCCTATTCCTAAGGGTCAGAGAAGCTTTGAGTTGGCTCATTAGCAAGGCCAAAGTATGGTCATTGACGGTTTCTCTATGGGGCGGGGGGGGGGGGGGGGGGGGTATTGGTTCCAGTTTCACATCTTTGTTTTGCAGGCGATACCATGGTGATGTCTAAGGCCTCCCAATCCCATATCAGGTATGCCAAATGTATCCTAAGGTGAATCGATATGGTATGAGGACTAAAGGTTATTTAAGAGTGAGATGTGTACGGTAGGCCTAATAACAAAGTTCTCAAATAATTCCTGAATTGCTATGGTGATGTCTAAGGCCTCCCAATCTCATATTAGGTATCCCAAATATATCCTAAGGTGAATCGATGTGGTCTCAAGACTAAATGTTAATCTATTTAAGAGAAATGTTTACGATAGGCCTAGTAACAAAGTTCTCAAATAATTCCCGAATTGTTCCCAAACTATTCATGTGATGAGCAGTATCATTTCTCTACCCCAAGGTGCTTTTTTTTTTTGTAGAGACAGACATATTCTGGATGTTTTTATTGCTAATGAGTGCTTTAATGTTAGAGCCCGGGCTTGCAACCCAGGAGTCTTGTGCCAGCCTTTTTTTGAGAAAGCTTATGATCATTGTTTCTAGGTTATCTTCGGCTACATGCTGAGAAGGTTGGGCTTTGGAATCAAATGGAGGAATTGGATGCTTGCATGTTATTTATTGGCCTCCTTCTCTATGGTAGTTAATGGGTCTCTTGCGTGGTTCTTCGGTAGTTTGAGGGGTCTTAGGAAAGGGGATGCCTTCTCCTCCCTTCCTATTCCTAAGGGTCAGAGAAGCTTTGAGTTGGCTCATTAGCAAGGCCAAAGTATGTGTAAACACCAAAATTTACCGCCTTTCCTCCCCTCTCAACTCTAAGTAAAGAGATAAGGTCCGAGAGTAGAGGAATAACGCTAAATTTATTCTAAGAGTCGCCACCTACTTAGGGGAAGTAGGATCCCGAGATAATCCAAAATAAGGGGGTCTACGGTCGAGAGTAGTCTAGGTAAGAGATCCCTTTAGGTCCTGGGGAAGGGGTTAGGCACCCCAGGACCTCCATCCAATGATGGTAACCTACTCATTAGGTCCAAGCCAAACATTTAAAATCACTTAAAATTTCCTAAATAATTATTAATTTTGCTAATTAAACACAAATCAATATGGGGTGTAAAAATTTTATTTTTGGTTGGGGTCGAACCCTGGTTTTGGGCTGCCTACTTATCCGATTAGTCGGAATCAGACCCTCATAGTAGTTCGGGGTCCGTGACTGTTTTTATACTCGTTTCGGAGTGTGGTCGCTTCCAACTCGTGTTTGAGTTGGGGGAGGGGAAGTGGAATTGAGATTTATGAATCTCATTCCGGGAGATGGTCGCGTAGCTAGGTGCTCATGGTGGAGCTCTAGGGGGTGTTCATTTATTAGGGTAAGTCTTTTTTGCATTTTGGGGGTTTTTAAATGTTTTTGTTATTTTTTATTTTTTTTTTGGTATTTTTAATTTTGGCAAGTTTAACTAGTCAAGAACTAACCTAGGTGCACAATGTAGGCAAAATAGGAAAAGAAAATTGTGGCCTAACCCTATAAGTTGTAATTGTACATACACATGCATCTACAATTTGTACATTTCAATAAATAACAAAAGTAATTGGCTAAAAGAGTGAGATCATAGAGGGCCAAGGTAAAGCTATTGTGCTAAGGCCCATTAACCATTGATGAATTGATCAATTGATTTGACAAATTGATCAATTGGCTTTAGCTCAATAGCCAAACTTATAGTTTTAGGGGCCACATGACTTAGCGATAAAAATAAAGAGCCACTAAGATTAGGCCTGGCCGAAATAGGCCTCTGCTCACTGATCTCAAAAAAACAAAAACCCCTAAGTCCTCTTATGAATTCAATCACACAGGAAGGACATAGGGGTTCTAAGCAAGCTAACACTCTGGTTTTGAACAAAACCAGACCAGGAACATTCATTCAGATTTCTAGTTTTGAATAAAACCAGGGTGCAAGCACAACGAGGCTTTCGGCCAGCTAACCCCAACCAAGACCTCCACGACACCTTTCCTTGTTTCAAACTTCTACATGCACACACAAGGGAAGGGGGATCACCGCTGGATCCCAGAATCCCAAAACATGAAAACAAAGACAGCAAAAAGTAGGAAAAATAGGAGAAGAGAGCATACCTGACTGTCATAAGGGTATGACAGTGGAGAGAAAATGGCCATGTTGTTGCTCCGATGATCCGAGAGAAGAAGCGGACCAAACCGAACCCTCATCTCAATCACTGAGGGTGGCTACAGCTGAGATTGGCAGAGAAGATGAAAGGGATGTGGAAGCTGTTGCTGCCCAGTGCGATCTCGCCGGAGAAGATGACCGGAAATGGAAGAATGGTGGAGCTGGATCTCTGGTTCGATGGTGGAAAGGGGCTGCCGCAGCGATGATCTGAGGAGAGTTACTGCAGGTATGCTGGTGAATGGATGCTACTGTAGCAAGGACCATGGCTTGAAGCTGGTGTCGTGGTTGAGAATGACCGGAAGCTCCGGCGAAGGATCTATGGAAGAAAAATGGTGGTGGAGGTGGATCTGGAGAGATTAAGGAATAACTATGGGTTGATGATGGCCAAGGCTAGTTGAAGCTCATCGGAGAAAAATGATCGGAGAAGATGATCGGATTCGAAATTAGCCACTGGACAAATCTAGCGAACTAACTACTGGCTAGAACTGATCAAGCTTCGCTGGAGACAACGGTGATTGGAGCTAGATCGGAGATGGAAGAGCTTGCCGACATTGGGGATCGCTATTGCAATAAGGTATTCCGGCGAGTTGGATCCCCTGGATTCTGCCACTCGCCGGAAAAAGAGGGTCGCCGGAGATGTGGTGGTGAGCTGAGAAGAGAGAAGAGATTAGGAGGGAAAGAGAGCTCTGGTCAACTGGTGAGGCTGCTACCGCGCGTGGCCGAAGCTAACTGAAGTTTGCCGGATGAAAAGGAGAAGAGAAGGAGAGAAGGAGAGGGGCGTCTTGCTTCTCACCCAATTAGATTTCAGATTTTAAACCCTATCTCTTGATCTTATAGACATGGGTATGGGCTTTTGGGCTTTAGAAGACCCTGGATTGAATTTGGGGTTTGGTTTTTAGGAATTGGATGGGGTTTGGTCTTGGTCTTGAACTTGAACTTGGACTTGGACCTCTCTCCAACTCTCTCAATCTTTCTCTCTCTTGAGACCAAACAAATAATGTGAAAAATAAATTAAAGAAATATATAAAAATAATTAATTAAATTAAATTAGAAAAAAGAATTTTAAGGGTGTAAAAATGGGATGTTCACAGTTGCCCCTCTTTGTCGGAAAGTGTTGGCAATTGAACGACAAAGACTGAAACATCGTCATTTTTACACACGAAAATCCTGAAAAAGCTTATGAAAATCAAATATAAAAGAAAATGGAACTAAATTCTAACCCTAGTAAACTTGTCAAAAAGAAAAAGATGGAGTGATGGATAATAGTTTATTGCCTCATCGCGGAGGACTGCTGGGGAAAATGGGTGCACATAAATCATGGATTGAAGGGAGCTCGCGTACAGTACTGCATGGAGACTGATATAGTGTTCGGAGCGAGAGTACTATGACATGAAATTTGAGGATGAAATAGATGTCATGGGTTGAAGGAGGCTCATGAACATTACTGCATGGAGACTGATATAGTGTTCAGAGCGATAGAAGTGCTTACGGAAAGCTGAGATGCACACGGAGCGCGGGGAATGCTCATGGAGAGCGAGAAATGCTCACGGAGAGCTGAGAATGCTCACGGAGAGCTGAAATGCGTACAGAGCGCAGGGAATGCTCACGGAGAGCTGAGATGTGCCCGGAGCGCTGGATGAGGGTGACAACACATTTCAATGTCAACCAAGAAGAGATGAAATGGATGACAACAACACATTCTGATGTTAACCAAAAAGAAATGAATGAATGACAACACATTCCGAAGTGAAACAGAACGAGATAAATGCATGACAACATATTTCGATGTCAACCGAGAAGAGATTGAATGACAACACATTTCGATGTCAAACAGAAGAGATGAAATGGATGACAACACATTTCGATGTCAACCGAGAAGAGATTGAATGACAACACATTTCGATGTCAAACAGAAGAGATGAAATGGATGACAACACATTTCGATGTCAACCGGGATTGGATGAATGACAACACATTTCGATGTCAAACAGAATAGATGAAATGGATGACAACACATTTCGATGTCAACCGAGAAGAGATTGAATGACAACACATTTCGATGTCAAACAGAAGAGATGAAATGGATGACAACACATTTCGATGTCAACCGGGATTGAATGACAACACATTTCGATGTCAGACAAGAAGAGATGAAATGGATGACAACATATTTCGATGTCAACCGAGAAGAGATTGAATGACAACACATTTCGATGTCAAACAGAAGAGATGAAATGGATGACAACACATTTCGATGTCAACCGAGAAGAGATTGAATGACAACACATTTCGATGTCAAATAGAAGAGATGAAATGGATGACAACACATTTCGATGTCAACCAGGAAGAGATGTATGACAACACACTTCGGTGTCAGGCAGAAGAGATGAAACGGATGACAACACATTTTGATGTCAAACAGAAGAGATGAAATGGATGACAACACATTTCGATGTCAACCGAGAAGAGATTAAATTAATGGAATGGATGACAACACATTTCGATGTCAGCCAGGATTTGAATGAATGACAACACATTTCGATGTCAAACAGAATAGATGAAATGGATGACAACACATTTCGATGTCAACCAAGAAGAGATGTATGACAACACATTTCGATGTCAAACATGCTGAAATGATGGGTGACAACACATTTCGATGTCAACCAGGATTGAATGACAACACATTTCGATGTCAGACAAGAAGGGATGAATGACAACACATTTCGATGTCAAACATGCTGCATTGATTGGTGACAACACATTTCGATGTCAACCAGGATTGAATGACAACACATTTCGATGTCAGACAAGAAGGGATGAATGACAACACATTTCAATGTCAAACATGCTGAATTGATGGGTGACAACACATTTCGATGTCAACCAGGATGCATAGCTTTTACTAGAGACCTCCCGGCCTTGCCTAGTTTAGCATGATTGTGGCTTTGTGTTGTGTATGTGATGCAACTGTTGTGTGCAGTGTATGTACTGTACCGCAACTGCTATGCAATGCAATGTATGATACAATTGTTATGCAGTGTAATGTGTGTGATGCAAATGCAACTGTTGTGTAGTGTAGCATGTCTGTTGTAGCTGTTGTGCAGTGCAATGTTGTGCACTGTCTGTGATAGTGTTGCTAAATTTTAGCTCGACTAAGTGAGAGCAAATATAGTGCAAAGTGTGTGACTCGATTGAATGTGTGCAACTGAGTGCAACAAAAGTGTGATGTGTAAGACCCCATTAATTGTGTGCAATTGAGTGCAGCAAGAGTGTAAAGTGTGTGTCTCGAATGAGTGTGTGCAACTGAGTGTAGTTGTGATGTGTGCAACTCCATTAAATGTATGCAACTGAGTACAACAAGAGTGCAAATGAGTGTGTGCAAAATGGGTGCAACGTAAAGTGCAATACATGTGACTCGATTGAGTGTGTGCAGCTATAGTGTATAAGATGGTTGCCACTAGAGTGCGATAGGTGCGACTCGATTGCGTGTGTGCAACTATAGTTTGCAAGATGGGTGCAACTAGAGTGTGATATGTGCGACTCGATTGAGTGTGTGCAACTATAGTGTGAAAGATGGGTGCAACTAGAGTGATATGTACGACTCGATTGAGTGTGTGCACTGTTATGTAATCTGTGTTGAGAGTGCATTGACTAGACTGGGTAGTGTGCATGTATGATATACAGACCTATGCATGACTCGACTTATGATGCGGTTGAGTTGGCTAAACCTGGGTTGAACCAAATTGACATCCATGAGTGACGCAGATTGATGATGGGCTAAGTATATGACTCGCTCTTTGATACCTGTCTCATGCTTGTCTGAGATTTCAGAGGTTCTAGACCTTTCTCCATCTTCTTGTCGAGCTTGTTTGGTGCCTTGAACAGTTGTTGAGATGAGATTGATCTGATCAAGCCAAGAGACATGACTGACATTAGGACCTTAATGACCAAATTGAGGATGATTAGATATTTCTTGGAAATGCCCTATGGTTTGAATGAGATTGATTTCAAATATCAAGATCCTGATTTTGGTTGGTTATTTTGAAGACAACCGAAATTTTCGAATGCAAATGCTTTCTTTGCTCATTGGATTTAATAAGGGGATCACCTTCACAAGGCGATTGAGTTTTGTCCTCAAGGGTAGAACATGATGCTAAGCAAATATGACCCGTCATGTTGTGTCAGTGGTAAAGTTGATCTTTAATCCTTGACATATGCTGAATTGGGCCTTGCTACGAACAAGAGACACTTAGTCCACTCTGACGATAAGATTCTTCAGATGATGCCCGAAAGTGCTTTATCTTGATCTCGATGATGCTCCTAGTGAATGCTTGTTGCTTTCAACTTTTCCCTTTTTTACCCTTGGAATGACCAAGTCTGGGGATCGCATAATTTTTACGCAATGAGGCCGTTGCCGGTTTTCACTCATGCATGCGAAGTTGATCAATTTTTGTATTTCCTTTTTTTGCCCCTAGTCACAAGACTAGGACTGGGGTTCACGTAGTTTTTGCGCAATGAGACCGTTTCCGGTTTTCACTCATGCCTACGAGTTTGATCAAATTTTTTTTCTTTTTTTGCCCCTAGTCACAAGACTAGGCCTGGGGTTCGCATAATTTTGCGCAATGAGGCCGTTTCCGGTGTTTACTCATGCCCGCGATTTGCTTGAGGTAAAGCTCTGTTTCGACCATAAAATCCTTCAATTGGTGCTTGAAGTTCCTTCGAACTGATCTCAAGGAAACTGCTGTTGAACGCTTGATGTTTTCAACTTTCCCTTTTTTACCCTTGGAATGACCAAGTTATGGGGCCACATAATTTTTGCTCAATGAGGCCGTTACCGGTTTTCACTCATGCATGCGAAGTTGATCAATTTTTGTATTTCCCTTTTTTGCCCCTAGTCGCAAGACTAGGCCTGGGGTTTGCGTAATTTTTGCGCAATGAGGCCTATTCAGGTTTTCACTCATGCCCGCGATTTGTTTCAAGTTGGGTTTTGCTCCCTTCATTGCCTTGGATGCTTGCATTCTGCTTTTGAACATTGTCTGATAAATTGTCTGCACTCTTAATCTCTAGGGGATCGAGGTGGACTTAAGATAGGACGAAATGTAGGCTGAGGGGACCGAATATTTGGGACACCCTTCTACTTGAGAAATCATTTTCAGCTATGGGGAGAAGAATCTTGATTCTTTTGCTTCTGATAGAAGATAAAAATTTCCATTGAAAATTCATCTACTCGAGCGCCTCTTGACTTTTTTTCTTGCCCATTTTTTTCTTTTTACATTTTGTCTTTCTATTTTTTTTTTATGAGCCTTTTTTGATTGAGGCTGATTTTTTGCTCAATAAATTGAATGTTATGACCGAACCTAATTTTCTAGGCTGCCTACGTACCCTTTTACAGGATCAGGTCATTAACGTAGTTCAAGCAGACTGAGTACAGGGTGTCCCGTTGAAAGTTTTTTTGAAAGAAGGGCTATTAGGCTCGAGAGGGCTAACTATCGAACTTTGATGATATATCGAGGGTGTTACATAAATCGTAAGGGAATTAGGTGACAAAAATGGCCTCCTGTCCTTTCCCGAAGAGGCTAAGAGTGCAAGCATTTATCAAACAAGACCCTAAGCATAATACTTTTTAACCTTATCCATGTTGATTGGCTCAGGGCTCCTTGTACAAATGTTGAGTTTGCCCCTTGCATCTGCATAGCTCGATGATGCCTTGGTGAAAACGAATCATTTGCTGTGGCTTGTTGATCTGCACAACTGTGTGAAGAGTTTGACCACTTTTACTCTGAGTGAGTGCTCTTATGAGATATGTCACTTGAAGAAAAATATCATATCTTAATAAGAGTGGCTTCACCCCGGCATGGACAAATCTTGATTTAGATCCGCTTTCTCGCTTGTCTATGATAATTGCTCCGCGGCATTTCTCAAATTTGGATTTTGAGCAACCACACTATTCCTGCCCCAAGCATCGGTGAGGGTACTATTATGGTGAATCTATTGCCCCAACTTATATCGTGATCTTAGGGGGGTTTTGAATCTCACCTCAAGCGAATCTTTCCTCTTGCCCCTCTGCGTGTAGTAGATGTATTTCACGTATTGACTGAATCTGACAATTTTACATCTGATCATTCTTGTCATAGTCGACTGCTTTGCATGCAAACTATTGAACTGGGACAACTGAGAATCTGTAACTTTGTGTCTTGGAGGGTTTTGGTGGACAAGGAGGTGAACTTGCATTTTGCCTGATCGATCTTGACCTTGATCCCTGCCCCTGGCATAGCAATGTTCTAATTTTTGCACACGTAGGATCATTACTCAATTTTGTTCTGCTTTGTAACACTCGCTTGGGATTGAGGGTTTCTCGTTGGGAATCTCTCTATGCTCTTCATCATACTCTGCCCCTAAGGGTTGTGGATTTGATTTTTGTTTGAGTGATCCCTTATTTAAACCAACAAGCTTAGCTAACATTTTTTTATTAGGAGAAAGATATTTTTGGATTTTTGATAGCTTCAGATCACTAGACTCTTTGAAAAGTGCTAGGTCACGCCTTCATTAGCCAAATGAGAAATGAGACTCTTGAAAGGAAGAGAGATTTCAAGGAATTGAAAAGTGGAGATGACTCGATTATTGCAAACTGGATATACACATGGGCCACTGTAACTGACTCTTATGGAACGAAGACCTGACTAAAACGGACTCGGACTTGGCTTGATTTCGATCAATCTCGCTCGACATCTTACTCTTGGAACTCCTTTCTGAAATGCCCTGTTTAGCTTTCAGAGATGGCACAAGGGTGATTTGTTGATGTAGCAAAATGATGTATGGAGACAGATGTTTTAGGGATCTCAAGTTCGAAATTGGTCACATCCATCAAGTTTTGGGTGGTACCCGCACTTTTACAGTGCGGGGGGTGGGCATGGAATGATATGTTGGGTAAGAGAAGTCTGTGATTGTGTCATTAAGATAAATGAGCGGGTGTTTTTTGGGATGGTTGATTGGTGAATCTAGGTTTGCCCCTATGCCACCAAGAGTTTGTTGAGAGCCAGGGTAACATCTTTGAGGACAAATTTGATTTCTCCGATGTCTTACCCGATGATCAAGGAGAGTTATCGTGATGATCTTTTGGTCACTCGATGTGTCTCCATGCTCCATATTTTCTGCTTTTGTTCCACTACTTGGGCAAGTCAAAAGATGAGAGTAAAGAGCGAGTCAATACCAGACTGAGGTGATTGGGTTATGATGTTGCATGAGTATGCATGGATGAATTATGAATGAGGTGAGTGTTATGTGAGACTCAAAATGAATGGCCTATTAAGCAACTTCCTAAATGAGATGTGCCAAATTAAGGGTCAGGACATGTTTTGAATGATAGACTTTTGGAACTGGACTCCATGGTTGTGCTACCTGGGTGTTGCCAACTAGATGATGCATGAGGGAGACTCGACTAAACTTAGACAATGCAGTGTTGAAGAGAGTGTAGTGCAGTGACAAAGTGAGTGCGGTGCAATGATAGTGTGAGTGTAGTGCAATGATGAAGTGCAGCGCAATCCTATGATGAAATGCAGTACAATGCCATGATGAAGCACAATGCCACAGAGGCATGCAATGTAGATGTACTAGTAGTGCAGTGAAAATGCTAGGCTAGCAGGTGAATGTGCAGTGACGGATAGTGCCATGAAGAGGATGGATTTTTTTATTTTTTTTTTGAATTTTGGATATTTGATTTTTTTTTGTTTTCTTTTTTTGGAATTTTGATATTTTTTGATTTTTTCAATTTGAATTTTTTTCAACACATTTGGATCTTTGAATTTTTCGAATTTTGAATTTATGATTTTGAATTTTTGTTCCTTCTGAATTTTGAACTTTTGATTTTTTTTATTTTTCTTGAACTATGAGTTAATGACATTTTTTTTGAAGTTCAGATTTATTTATTTTTTTTTCGGATTTTGAGTTTTCATTCTTTTTGGAATTTTGAATTAATGATTTTTTTTTGAATTTTTGACTTATTTGAATTTTGAGCTTCCACTTTTTTTTTTTTTATGTTTGAATTTTGACTATTTTTTACTTTTTTACTTTTGATTTTATTTGGACTTTGAATTTCTCATTTCATTTTTTTGAATTTTTTTTTTTATATTTTTTGTTCTTTTGAATTTTTTTCTCTTTTTTTTGAATTTTGAACCTCTTTTTTTGAATTCTGAACTTTCTTTGTTTTTTTTTTTGGATTTTGAATTTTTGATCTTTTTTTTTCTTCTTTTTTTTTTTGAGTTTTAAATTTTTGATTTTGTTTTTATTGAATTTTGATTTTGAGTTTTTTTTTTTTTTTTTCACCAATTATTTTGTTGAAAGGGGTGATCCTTGACATATGTAAACCAATGGGGTAGGTAGATAGGGGTCTACCTACTAAGTTGGGTTATTGGAAACCAAGACCCATTGGATTTAAGATAGAATATGGATATGGATATCCAATAAAATCTGGGTTGTTGAACCCCATATGCAAAGTCTAGAGATGAGTTGGGAGTTTATTCAAACCAACAAAGGCTCACACAGGCCCTTTTTCTGAATGAACATATGGGTACAAATGGGTACCTTCATGTTTAATCAAAAGGCAAGGCGAGTATAGGCTATAAGCAAAGTAGGACTAGGGGAAACCTTCCTAGACAGATGCTTATAGACTATATCTCTACCTAAACTATATGCATATGCTGGGGTAATGCAAGGTGTTCCTAAGGTGGTTGGGGGACACTTGGCCGTATATGCTACTCCCAAAATGGGATGATTGGCGCAAGTGGGAGAAACTGAATCCGTTTCTACGGGTATAACCCATAAGGCGTGATCCAGCTGAACTCCACAGATCAGAAAGCCCCTGGCACTGAAGATACGTATCAAACAGCCGTAGGCCCCATAGATCCAACTAATGGGTTATGAGGTGATTACACTAAAATGCAATGAATATGATATGCACAAGAGAGAGAATAAGAACATACCCACAACATAGAAAGAATTAGCAAAAAGAATAATTGCTTTAGGAAATGATTAATGATTTAGAAATGTTTAGCTTTTACCTAATTTTCAGGTTAGATCTTAGGTAATCCCCAGCAGAGTCGCAAAAAGCTGTAAACACCAAAATTTACCGCATTTCCTCCCCTCTCAACTCTAAGTATCGAGATAAGGTCTGAGAGTAGAGGAATAACGCTAAATTTATTCTAAGAGTCGCCACCTACTTAGGGGAAGTAGGATCCCGAGATAATCCAAAATAAGGGGGTCTACGGTCGAGAGTAGTCTAGGTAAGAGATCCCTTTAGGTCCTGGGGAAGGGGTTAGGCACCCCAGGACCTCCATCCAATGATGGTAACCTACTCATTAGGTCCAAGCCAAACATTTAAAATCACTTAAAATTTCCTAAATAATTATTAATTTTGCTAATTAAACACAAATCAATATGGGGTGTAAAAATTTTATTTTTGGTTGGGGTCGAACCCTGGTTTTGGGCTGCCTACTTATCCGATTAGTCGGAATCAGACCCTCATAGTAGTTCGGGGTCCGTGACTGTTTTTATACTCGTTTCGGAGTGTGGTCGCTTCCAACTCATGTTTGAGTTGGGGGAGGGGAAGTGGAATTGAGATTTATGAATCTCATTCCGGGAGATGGTCGCGTAGCTAGGTGCTCATGGTGGAGCTCTAGGGGGCGTTCATTTATTAGGGTAAGTCTTTTTTGCATTTTGGGGGTTTTTAAATGTTTTTGTTATTTTTTATTTTTTTTATTTTTTTTTTGGTATTTTTAATTTTGGCAAGTTTAACTAGTCAAGAACTAACCTAGGTGCACAATGTAGGCAAAATAGGAAAATAAAATTATGGCCTAACCCTATAAGTTGTAATTGTACATACACATGCATCTACAATTTGTACATTTCAATAAATAACAAAAAGTAATTGGCTAAAAGAGTGAGATCATAGAGGGCCAAGGTAAAGCTATTGTGCTAAGGCCCATTGACCATTG
Organism: Tetracentron sinense; assembly: GCA_015143295.1. Classification (NCBI taxonomy): domain Eukaryota; kingdom Viridiplantae; phylum Streptophyta; class Magnoliopsida; order Trochodendrales; family Trochodendraceae; genus Tetracentron; species Tetracentron sinense. The sequence goes on from CM026554.1 coordinate 10,063,283, forward strand.
ATGAATTGATCAATTGATTTGACAAATTGATCAATTGGCTTTAGCTCAATAGCCAAACTTATGGTTTTAGGGGCCACATGACTTAGCGATAAAAATAAAGAGCCACTAAGATTAGGCCTGGCCGAAATAGGCCTCTGCTCACTGATCTCAAAAAAACAAAAACCCCTAAGTCCTCTTATGAATTCAATCACACAGGAAGGACATAGGGGTTCTAAGCAAGCTAACACTCTGGTTTTGAACAAAACCAGACCAGGAACATTCATTCAGATTTCTAGTTTTGAATAAAACCAGGGTGCAAGCACAATGAGGCTTTCGGCCAGCTAACCCCAACCAAGACCTCTACGACACCTTTCCTTGTTTCAAACTTCTACATGCACACACAAGGGAAGGGGGATCACCGCTGGATCCCAGAATCCCAAAACATGAAAACAAAGACAGCAAAAAGTAGGAAAAATAGGAGAAGAGAGCATACCTAACTGTCATAAGGGTATGACAGTGGAGAGAAAATGGCCATGTTGTTGCTCCGATGATCCGAGAGAAGAAGCGGACCAAACCGAACCCTCATCTCAATCACTGAGGGTGGCTGCAGCTGAGATTGGCAGAGAAGATGAAAGGGATGTGGAAGCTGTTACTGCCCAGTGCGATCTCGCCAGAGAAGATGACCGGAAATGGAAGAATGGTGGAGCTGGATCTCTGGTTCGATGGTGGAAAGGGGCTGCCGCAGCGATGATCTGAGGAGAGTTACTGCAGGTATGCTGGTGAATGGATGCTACTGTAGCCAGGACCATGGCTTGAGGCTGGTGTCGTGGTTGAGAATGACCGGAAGCTCCGGCGAAGGATCTATGGAAGAAAAATGGTGGTGGAGGTGGATCTGGAGAGATTAAGGAATAACCATGGGTTGATGATGGCCAAGGCTAGTTGAAGCTCACCAGAGAAAAATGATCGGAGAAGATGATCGGATTCGAAATTAGCCACTGGACAAATCTAGCGAACTAACTACTGGCTAGAACTGATCAAGCTTCGCTGGAGACAACGGTGATTGGAGCTAGATCGAAGATGGAAGAGCTTGCCGACATTGGGGATCGCTGTTGCAATAAGGTATTCCGGCGAGTTGGATCCCCTGGATTCTGCCACTCGCCGGAAAAAGAGGGTCGCCGGAGATGTGGTGGTGAGCTGAGAAGAGAGAAGAGATTAGGAGGGAAAGAGAGCTCTGGTCAACTGGTGAGGCTGCTACTGCGCGTGGCCGAAGCTAACTGAAGTTTGCCGGATGAAAAGGAGAAGAGAAGGAGAGGGGCGTCTTGCTTCTCACCCAATGAGATTTCGGATTTTAAACCCTATCTCTTGATCTTATAGACATGGGTATGGGCTTTTGGGCTTTAGAAGACCCTGGATTGAATTTGGGGTTTGGTTTTTAGGAATTGGATGGGGTTTGGTCTTGGTCTTGAACTTGAACTTGGACTTGGACCTCTCTCCAACTCTCTCAATCTTTCTCTCTCTTGAGACCAAACAAATAATGTGAAAAATAAATTAAAGAAATATATAAAAATAATTAATTAAATTAAATTAGAAAAAAGAATTTTAAGGGTGTAAAAATGGGGTGTTCACAGTATGGTCATTGACGGTTTCTCTATGGGGCGGGGGGGGGGGGGGGGGGGGTATTGGTTCCAGTTTCACATCTTTGTTTTGCAGGCGATACCATGGTGATGTCTAAGGCCTCCCAATCCCATATCAGGTATGCCAAATGTATCCTAAGGTGAATCGATATGGTATGAGGACTAAAGGTTATTTAAGAGTGAGATGTGTACGGTAGGCCTAGTAACAAAGTTCTCAAATAATTCTCGAATTGCTATGGTGATGTCTAAGGCCTCCCAATCTCATATTAGGTATCCCAAATATATCCTAAGGTGAATCGATGTGGTCTCAAGACTAAATGTTAATCTATTTAAGAGAAATGTTTACGATAGGCCTAGTAACAAAGTTCTCGAATAATTTCCGAATTGTTCCCAAACTATTCATTTTTTAAGGGGTAACGTTTAAAAAGACTTATTTTTCCCGAACTGATAAATAATTCCCAAACTGACGAATTATTTACGAATAATTCTCGAACTAACGAATTATTCCGAACTTTTTCCAAAGGAAGATTTTTCACAAATTATTTGTTAATGCTTATTTGAAATTCTAAAATAAGAATAAAGGCAAAATGAACTTTCTATCATAGTTACCAAGTACGGGTTTAATACGACAATGATCCGTTCGGGAAGTACGTGTGTTATACAACAAAAATATGGCAAAAGTACGGGAAAAAAAAAATAATAATTATAAATAAATAAAAATCATGATATTAACCAATAACAATCATTTAAGGCGGAATATGCGTTTAACACGGTAAAAGAACAACAAAAATACGCATTTATTACGTAATTCACGTATTAAACGGCGATACGGGTATAACACGTAACACAGCAAAAGTACGGAGTTTTAAACGGCGACCCTCCCTAAAAGTAATATACAAGTACTATACGGCTGTTTGGTAACTATGCTTTTTATTAGCAATAGAATTATTACTAAAAATCGAGACTTATTTCACACTGAGAAATCTTTGTTTGACTGAAGTCGCCAACTGATAGAAGGAGAAAACTCTATTCAAGTAGGTTATTTTAGGGTTTTAATTACATTCTTTTGAATTGAGAGAAAAAATATGATTTTGTACGCTGGTTAGTCTGTTGAATTTCGACCGAACCAAGATAAAATATGATTTGTGCTAATTATTCTGAGCTATTTCTATATTTTGGCTAAATAACTATAGTATGCCAAATAAATACACACATATATTACTTTTCTAATTTTATCTATTCAGATTATTATTTTTCCCGTTTCTATACATTTTTGAATTGCTAATATAATGTGATTTGCATTTACAAATATGTAATTTAAATTATTCTTTTATCTTAAATTACATAAAGCTTGCTTAAGCCTTATGTGATTTTTTTCTTGAGTTTGTGAGTTTACCTAATGTTGTTTTTTAGGAATTATGATAAATGTTTAACATAGTAAGAGATGTCAATACATCTAGATTGATAGATGGATTAGTTGATAATAAGGTTCTAAATATCGATTTCGCATGCCATTTGGAGTGGTGGAAAAAAGATATATTGATGATATTTCGTAAGATATATCAATATCGCGGGAATAATATTGCACTTGGAGGAAAAAAATAAAAAAAATAGTGAAAATCATAAAATTTTTCAATGAAATTTCAGGAAATGTTAAAATAGATGTTAATACACATTTGAGAATAATTTTTTTTTTTTAAATAACAATGTATACAAGAGATACATGAGAAGGGGGCCAAAAATGTGTGTTGACGCTGACTACAATATATGATCACTAGTATTGATGTAGCTTATATAAAAAGTTTCATTCATTTCTCGATCAAGGATAACAATATACTCAAATACAATTAATTTCATACATAATAGTTAATACATCAATAATAGAATCTCTAACCCCTTTTAATTCCCTTTAACTATGATTAAGATTTCACTAACCCTTACGATTAAAGCATCTAACCTTTGTTTTTTAGAAAAAAAATTCATTTAACTGTGGTTAAGATTCACTAACTCTTAGGGTTAAAGCATCTAACCTTTGTTTTTTGAAAAAAAATTTAAAAAATTTAAAGTGTTTTAAAATATGGTTAAGGTTCACTAACCATAGTTCAAGAGCAATTAATGAGGTTTTGTGAGGTTATGAAATATTTCAAGGGCATAATAGTCATTTTATTAATAATTACAAACGAAAGGGATTTAAGGGTTGAGGTTATTTGTCTTTTGGAAAACAAAGAGTTAATTTGCAAAACTATTATATATAACAGTATGTTTAAAAATTAGAATAAATCTAGCAGTTGATATGTAAAAGCCCAACTTTAAACTTAATAAAACCAAACTCCTCTCGTATCTCTTACGATTAAAAGAAGAAAAGGGCAGAGCTGAGACTCAAAGGAGAACGAAGACAGGGCTAGGGCTTTCGGCGGCGGCGACGACGGCGACGGCGACGGCGACGGCGACGGCGACGGTGGAGGCTACAGGTATGATTCTTCCTTTCTCCTCTCTTCTTCTTCCTCCTTTTTTCTATCTTCTTCCTTCTTTCCCCTCTCCTCTCTTCTTTTTCTGCTTCAAACAAAGTGGCACCCTGCGAAGTCGACATGTTTCGTCGAAATTTCGCAAATTTCGACGAAATTTAGAACCTTTTTGATATCACATTCTATTTTTTTTTTTATTATTAATTTTTATTATTCGGAACTTATCCCGAATTTGCCGAATTTTTTGGAATAATTTCCGAATCCGAACTTTGTTACTATGACGGTAGGAGAGGTTGTGAAGCTAGATGATCTTGCTTGATGCGTTGGTTGTAGAGTGGGATCACTGGCCGCCTCCTAAGTCCTACCTGGGCTTGCCTCTTATTGTTCGCGGCTGTTGTATGATGTATTACTAATGCTGCTGTTGCAGGTTTTCGGTCATTTTGGATCTTCAGTTTCATGCTTACCTCCATCGTGAATTGGTAAAGCAATTTGGATAGCTATCATGGGCTTTGCGCAACTAGTTATTGGTCCTGCAGGCAGTGGAAAGGTGATTTAACTTAATTTGATGCCTGAATTATGTTATTGACTATCTGAAGCTAAGTATGACTTACTTTAATGGGGAGATTTGACTTTTTACTCCCTTTATTCTACATTGAGTTTTGATGCAATGGGTAAATGTTTGGGCATGTTTTAAATTGCATTTTTATTGTTCTGCCTCCTTTGATTATTATGCTCCTTTGACGTGTTTGTTTGTTTATCTTTGTTTTTTTGAAATCAGTCGACTTACTGTTCTAGTTTGTACCAACACTGCGAAACTGTACGGCGGACAATTCATATTGTGAACCTAGATCCAGCGGCAGAAAGTTTTGACTATCCTGTAGCCATGGGTAGCTAGAATTCACTTAGTCGTTTGTTTCCTAAGTAATTTTTTCTGCACCCATATCCTTCTTTACTTCTGGTATATAAAATATATTACATGCTTGCAGATATTAGAGAACTCATTTCTTTGGATGATGTTATGGAGGAACTTGGGTTGGGTCCTAATGGTGGCCTTATCTACTGCATGGAGTATCCTTTTTGTTTGACTTCTATTCTACTCTACATCTTATTTTATTCTCTGTTGTCTTTTAATTTTAAGTTAAGAGAACATTGCTACTTAATTCTATAAGAGCTTGTTTGCCATGTTAGAAGGGCTATAAATAACTTCATGCATTAAATTTTTTGGTGGCAGTTTCCACCTTTATATTGTCAAATGACTCTAGCAGTAACTCTCCCACATACCATAGGGTTTTCATACTAGAGCAGGTTGTGTAGCTCCTCTCAGAACCGTTTACCTGGCCCGCTTACTGATTATACCTGCCGCAAATAACAGTTTTCTTGCACTTTTTTTTTTATTATTTCTAAAGGCGAAATAGCAAAAAATAAAAGGAAAGGCGCACTAGCGTGCTCTGGCTTTTGAGCCAATGAAATTTACTTTATTGTTCAAAGCATCCTCTTCTTTTATAGGGTATGTTTTGATCGACATTTGGCTATCAACTAAACTAAAAGCTATGTAGTCTTGTTTGCGTGTCTTTGATCCAAAATGAATTGCCTTAAACTACCATATTCAGGCACCTTGAAGAAAATTTGGATGATTGGTTGGCGGATGAATTGGAGAATTACTTGGATGATGATTATCTAGTTTTTGACTGCCCAGGTATTCATACTCTTCACATAATATTTTTACCGTTGGTGAACTTTGTAATGCAGGCTCTCTTTTCTTATCTTTATATATATTCCTGCTTTTTACCGATAAGTGTAGTCAAAATGTTGCCTAAGCAGCGCCTAGGCCACCGCCTCGCCTAGCCTAGCCCAGCCTGGACCCCTGTTGCCTAGATAAGGATCTAGGCAGGCACTTGCTAAATCTTATATAATATATATATTGTAAGCAGGAAAAAGTAATTTTTGTCGCCTAGGCATCGCCTTGCCTAGAGAACCCCCTATCGCCTAGGCATTGCCCAACGCTTTAACTACACTGTTACCGATCAAAAAAAATAAATTTTTTACCTGACATATTATACTAAACTATGTTCCATTTCTCAATATATGCATCAATGGGATAGATGCGTGATTTTCATCAACCCTGTCATACACTAGTAGCAATGTTTGGCTTTGTATAAGTGCTGCATAAACAATCAATGCGGCTGAAAATTCTGGAGAACAATCTGCAAGCTTTGAAGACTTCTTTGAAGACTTATATCTCGATGAAGAGGAGCTTTTTGGAGCTGAAGTCCAGGCATGATACATCAATATGTGGATGCACGAAACCCTAGAAGGGCATCGAAAAGGAATAAGAAGGGAAAGTGGTAGATGGATGAAACATGCTGAATTTTTGGACTTGTATGCCTAAAAAACTGAGCACCCATATAACCAAGTCAAGGATTAGGGTGACGTAGCATTATACTAAGTAATTGTGAGTGTTATTAGTTAGTTTGGGGGATTTTGGTTGACTTTTGGAGGATCCAAGTGTGGGTGATGGGAATGTTTTTTAGGTTGTATTGTGTTTCTTAATAGAGTGAAGGCATATGTTTCCTTTTAGTGGGTCAACAAAGGGCTAGGATTTGTTAGTAGAGTTTTAATTTTGAAGGCTGAAGTTCATTTGTGATTAATAACCATAAAAAATATGTGGATTTTCCATTCCTAGAACATTGGATTGTTCTTTCTTTTGGTTGAAAGATTTTTCTTTTAACTTTCTTTTTTCTTTGTTAGAGCTCTCTTGGAGTCTTAGATTGAGAATTTCGATTGATTACTTCCTGTAACCTTATTTTTAGATTCTCTTCTAGTCCAAATGTTTGTAGGTTAATTTTGTACCCTAGATTGCATCAACACCCCATTTTGAACTTGGACGTGTGAAACAACACAATGTGTGACAAACTCGTCTTTTGCATGTGTATGAGTCAAGCGAAATTACTGCTTTACCTTATGAGTTGACACACTAAGTAAATCGTACCCAATGCCAAAATTAGAATGAGAGATAATTACCAGATCTACAATCAATCTTAAATGACCTTGAATTCTTTCATTTGTGGCAATCAACCTTGAATATTACCTTAGGAGGGTGGGAGAGAGAAGAGTAAACTCTAGAGAGAGTTTCTCACCTTTGTCCTTGTTTTTATGTTATTATACTTCTTAGTCACTCAATTGTATCAGCACTCTATTTTTGTAGAAGAATGTGAGCCCTTTATATAAGGTAAGGCCCTTACTATTAAAGGTATAAAAGTAGCGAGACCACACTCGATGTGTGCTTGATGGATATACACATCATCTTTGTCATCAATGCTTTAACCCAACTATTTGCGATCAGTAAATGAATCTTTTTCTGCTATTGTATTGTGTATTCTATTAAAATCTTTGGTTTTGGTCAAAGCACATGCTATTAAAACTTTCCGTACTGTCTCTATCCATATCTTTTTGGTCTTCGGTCCTCTCTTTTAGGGACTTCTTGCACCATTCATTCCTCACCGGTGTTGTCATTAGTCTTTGTTGGATGTGTCCAAACCATCTCATCCGTGTCTCCAATATTTTATCACCTATTTGAAGCTAATGTCAGGTTCTCTTGAATATGCTAATTTATGATCTTATCTTTCATAACTTTCCATTTATCCATCTCAACATTCTCATCTCTACTATTCTAGGAATACGTTGCTTCTTGGCGCCTATCATTTAGTGTAGTCAAGGCGTCTAGTTGATGCCTAGGTGATTAGCCCCGGTTAGGCGAGGCGTTGCCTAGGCGATAAATTTAATATATATATATATATATATAATTATATATATCATATACATATATATATTATTATATATAACATCCAAAAGACTAAGACTCCACACCCAAATTCCACAAAAACATAAAATAAAAAGTCTATTACAATCATTCATATCACATCATCATCGTCAATAAGAAAATTTAATAAAGCTTCATTCTCTATGTTATTGTCACCCCTATCTGAGTCATCATTATCCGCATCAATGTATTGTTCTTCGTCATCTGACTCATCTGACTCAAGTAGTGGTTCTTCTTCAACCATTTTTTGTGAGTTTCTGCTTGGACCTCCTATTTGCAAGTGAGAGCTGGACCTAGTATGTCGGGAGCGTTGTTCATTTGCTCCAGAAGCCTCTGCAATTTGGTCTCATGTTAAATCATCATCTTCATGCACTAGTTCTTGTATGCTTCCAATAATAAATCATTTGCTAAACTTAAGTTAATTAAAATAATAAATCAAATTAATTATACTAACCATTCTTTAATAATTTTTTTTTTTTTTGATAAGGGAGACCGCCTAGGCGACCGCCTAGATACCGAACGCCCAGGTGTCGCCTAGGCGACTGCCTAATCACCTAGTCGGGTGCCCCACTCCCAAAAACGCCTATGCGACGAATTAACTAAACTACTATCATTCCATTCCATAGTATAGTTGGTCTTATTGGTCTTTTACATTATAAAACCTTTTAGTTTGATTGGAATGTGTTGGTAACATAGCACTCTAGAAGCACATATTAACTTTGGCCATTTAGCTCTTATTTTGTGATCAATATCCTCCTAAATCTATTTATACTTTAAAATAATTCATGGTTTTGACATCCACGACGAGTTGTATTTGAGTGATGAAGTTCTAGGGTTAGGGTTTAGATGGAAGAGAAAGAGAGAGAAGAGAGTGAGAGCTTATACCTAAGCCTCCTCTACTATTCTTATTTATAGGAAGTCAAGTTACAGAAATACCCTTACTAACAAAGAGAAGAAATAAAGACATAACAAGGATATACATAAATGCCCTTGGCCCTTTGCAAATATCATACTAACATAACACATTCTCAACACTCCCCCTCAAGCTGGTGCGAAGATATCTAACATGCCCAACTTGCCTGCTATGGTATAAAACTGAGGGCTCCCTAATTCTTTGGTTAGGATGTTAGCTAGTTGGTCTCCAGTGTTTTACAAAAGGGGTGCAAATGATCCCTCGAGCTAAGCTTTTCCTTAATAAAGTGTCTATCTACCTTAATATGCTTGGTTCGATAGTGATTTACTGGGTTGTGAGCGATGCAAATAGCTGCCTTGTTGTCACAGTATAGCGTCATAGGTCTCTGAGGAGAAATATGGAGTTCCCCCTATATCATCTCAGTCATACAAGCTCATATACACCATGGGTCATTGTTCTGAATTCTACCTCTACACTAGATCTGGCAACATCAGTTTGTTTCTTACTCCTTCAGGAAACAAGATTCTCACCTACAAGTGTAAAATCCTAAAGTAGATCTTCTATCAGACACCGCTCCTGCCTAATCAGCATTTGTGTATGCTTCTATCCTCATATGACCATGACAAGCAAACATGAAGCCTTTACCTGGAGAGGACTTCAGGTATCTAACGATTCTATGAACAACTTCCAAGTGAGATCTCAGAGCATGCATGTAGTAGTATTAGGAAGGCAACTTACCATCTTCTTAGTCAACTAGTCTTTAAGGATCAGGCAAGGCAAGGCAACGACAAGGAAGTAGCCACCAAGTCGTTTCACTTGGGTACCTTTCAACATGAGTCTTATTGAAGCAACTCATGTTTTTCACTTTATAGAAGTATATCGATCAAAAAAATGATAATATCTATATAACTTTGTAAATATATTACAATACTAACCCACAAAACCTTTTAATTTTTTAAAATTAAAATATTAATACTAATCGAATTTGATTCCAATCTTGAATAAATAAGAAATGGGCAATTTAAAATCCAATGGATCTCGGCCCAAACGTGAATTTTTAATTGGATCGGATTCAGATACAACCAGATCCAGTTTGAACTCGATCTGTTTACAACCCTAACTTTGCCAACTTAGGAAGCAGGGGTATCTCTTTGCCATTAATCTTAACTATTTCATCAACTCCATTTGTACTCTAGCATAAGCATGATTCAAAATTTCGGTATCGGGTGCCGTATTGATAAATCTAATACACAGAATATGTGTTGACGTATCGGACCATATCAGATGGATACGGCGCAAAAGTTTAGGATACGTTAAGAAACGCTTGGTACGCAAGGAAAAACTTGGAATAGCTTGCATAATTTTTTAAATACAAATATAAGCTAAAAATAAATTAAATGAAGTTCTTCAACTATGTTTATAACCATACATATGAGAGTTACGAGTTTTATAAGTTAAAAAAAGCGTGCATGCTAATAAATAAATATGAAAATACAAAACATAGTCACTTAGCCAAGTATAGAAAATACAATCTAGATATTAAAATCTTACATTTAATGAGTTAAATAAGAATATATTGAATTACAACTATAAATTATAAGCTTGAATGTAGTTTTTTTGTATGCTAAATTGTTATATTGACTTTTTGACTCTGTAGATGAAAATATTTTTGAAAACTAAAATATGAGACTTTTTTTACCGGACTTTTGAGTTTTGGTAATGTTTTGATATATTAGAATTTATAAAATTTTAATATTTTAAAAATACCTTACCATTTGAAAGTTGAGATTTTGCCTAATCCCTAAAAGACGCTGAAAAAAGAGGATTTTGTTTTTAAACTGGAAAGTTGACTTTTTATTTTTTAGGAATTTGAATTCATGATAAGTTTTATTGAATTCCAATAGGGGTATAACCATATTTACATATATTGTACGTAAATGAAAGCAAAATTAATTTAAATTTGAAACCATTTACTTAAAATAAGTTGTGTGTATTGGGTTGGTGCTGTGCATCCTAGTGTAAATAGGAGAGAAACAAAAATAAATTGAAAAATCCCCCGCATCGGCCTGATACGCCCGATATGGGCTAATATAGGAAAGTTTTTTCCCCAGCATACCAGTGTAAAGGGAAGCTCTAAACAAGATACGCATCAGCTCGTATTGGCCGATACGTACCAAAATTTTAAACCATGAGCGGAAGTTACATTTTATGTATTTTGTCTTGGTCTGACTTAACCCTTCGATTCTATAGTATCCCTCCACAATTCTAGTTTTGCATTTACCCCCTCTGTAGTTTCTTCAATTAATACCACACCATCTATAAATTCTATAAATAACATAAACCAAGGAACATTCTCTTGAATATGATCCATCAACTAACTAATATAACACTGATACATGCTCATAGTTGACTTTATGGCCAAATTTCAAGCATCTCACGGGAAATGGGATATTTGAATTTCAGTGTCAAATATCGTCCATTGACCGGACTTGATTGATTGATGCAACGAACTTTCCTTCCAGCTTAGATGAATCTAGATTGTTAATTACGCTCATTTAAGAGCAATCTCTGGTAAGAAGAAGAAAAGAAAGAGAATAGAAAAGGGAAATTTTTTTAATTGGTACGGGTTGCCCAATGCTCCATGTAGGCTTACAAAGAGGTCATTTTGCAATGATAAAAAGAAAAGAAACAAAGTAGTAGGGAGGAGGTAGCCATTTGAGTTATCTTGTCTTTTCCATCTTCTGTTTGGTGGCTTCTCTATCTTCCTTCTTCTCTGCGTCTGTATCCTTTTTTTTTATCCCTGTCTATCTCTCTATCCATTCTGTGAGGACTTCTCTTTTATAAGAGAGATGGGAAGTAGCACAATAGTCTCCCCACTTGGGGGAAACACAAGGTGATCTATTTTATATAGAAGAGGCCATCTATCTCTTGGGACAGTTGGTTATCCTTAGTGGGCAACTGGGCAAAAGTGTGTCCTCATTAGTGGGATGCTCAACCCTATTCTCTCTTATTTTTGTCCCTTATTATGGAAAGAATATGTAGGAAAAGAAGGGGTAGTGGATCATTTTCTATTTGAATTATCTTCTTTTATGAGGATAGTGGGTGCCATGTAGAACCCAAGTACTGCACGGGGCATGATATCCCCAGCAGGGGATCTTTTGGCAGTTAGGGATGGCCTCAACAGCTTGATAAGGGTCCCACAGGGTGGCCCCTAATTAGCCAAAGGATGGCAGCAGAGAGTCTGGTTGCTTCCTTCCAGAGGTGCCATGTGGTGGTTCCTCATTGGCCAAATTATGACAGCAAAGGGCTGAACCTTTCTGCCTGCCATGGATGTTAAATGGTGGCTCCTCATTTGCCAAAAGATGGTAGCACAAGGACCTGACCTTATTGCCCGCTAGGGTTGTCAAAGGATGACAGCAAGGGAAAAACCCAGCTACCTGGCAGGGGTGCCACGTGGTGGATCCCTATTGGTTTAAAGGTGGCAACAAGGGCAAGGCCGTGCTACATGATAGGGATGCAACGTGGTGGCTCCCAATAGTCAGAGGATGGCAGCAAGGGAGGTCCAAGGCCCTACTGCCTATGAGTCTATGACTATGAGGGATGCCACATGGTGGCTGCTCCCTATTGGTAGTGTTGGCAGCAAGGTGAAGCTTTGCTTCATGATAGGAGTGCCATGTGGTGGCTCCCCATTGGTCAGAGGATGGCAGCAAGGGCAAGGCCCTGCTGCATGACAAGGGTGCCACGTGGTGGCTCCCCTTTGGTCACCTGGCTTTGAGGTGGCAAATGATCTGTACATGCATGAAAACATAGTCCTCCCTTAGGAGGGTTGTGATACCATGCTACATGATGCATCATTTTTTATGCATGCTTGCATGATGGCCGATGAAGATTCACTGCCACACACTGATCCCTGATGTAAACCTATTGTCATAGGGAGCTCGTTTGTTCACTAATTATTTTCACAGTATTTACCACTTCTTCATGCATGTGCTTAATGATATCATTGCATTTCTCGAAACTCCCTTCTTCCTTAATACCACGATATTAAAGACCTATTATACTCGGTTTTGACCTAGGGAGGAACCAAATTTTGGGGCGAAAATTTTAGATTTTGATTGAAACCTAGGAAGAATATGAAATGGGCCCCCAGCCACTGCTGCCCTATGCTTAGCGAGTAGAATAATGAGTTTGTCCTTAACCTATTAATAAGGTTTTAATGCACCATTTGTTAATAACATGCAATAGTTGTGTGTAACTCCCCATAGAGGCAAAGTTTGGAGGCTCTGTGAGTTTGTTAGTTTTCTTTTTGTTGAACTGGATTCACGAGTAATAATTCTGATTGCTTTTTTCTTTTTGAAAATATGTAGGTCAGATAGAACTTTTTTCGCATGTTCCAGTGCTTCGAAACTTTGTGGACCATTTGAAGCGCAAGAATTTCAATGTTTGTGTCGTATACCTGCTTGATTCACAGGTACGTATAAGGCATTTCTTGGGGTACAGTGCCATCATTTCTATCTCTGGAAATGTATCATAACTCCATCTAAACATCACATTTTTCTCTTGTATCAGTTCATGACTGATGTGACCAAGTTTATAAGTGGTTGCATGGCATCACTTTCTGCAATGGTCCAGCTTGAATTACCCCATGTCAATATTCTATCGAAAATGGACCTTGTGAAGAACAAAAGAGATATTGGAGAGTGGGTCTCTCTTGCACTTTTTACTACTATTTCCTACTTGTATATTGCATATTTTACTCCGATATTCTAATCCTTTTATTTGTATATTTACTGCACATAGTTACCTAAATCCAGAACCCCGAGTTTTGCTATCAGAGTTGAATGAACGCATGGCTCCTCAATTTGAAAAGCTGAATAAAGCTTTGATGGAATTGGTGAGTTGTAAGGCTATCCACACTTTTTAGTCTCAATCATGGTTTCTTTTTAATATATGGAGCAAGGTTGTGTAGGAAGTCAATAATCACCTCGTTTGTCACATATACCAGAAGGAGGGAATCACATTTTGATTGATTTTCCATTTCTTTCTTCTTTATATTGCATCCCTGCTTATAGATAAAAAAAGTGTTGATTTCCCTGTAATAACAATATCTTACGGATCTTGAAAATGTTCAAAAAGAAATCTTATGCAGTTCACGATCATAGAAACCAGCAAAATATTTCATGTTTTACTTGATTACAAGGTACAACTTGTTGTACAGAAGGCATAATCTCATTTTAAGAGATATGCTTAATTGAGTCCTGTTTGAGGTAGACAATATAACTTGATTGAACTGTTGTATAATGAGATCCAGCCATATTATTTAATGAAGTGGCTAAGCTCACCTCTTTGATATATACTTTGTAGTATCTTTTGGCACTCAGTGGTAATAACTTCTTGAAACCATATATGGTATTTTAGGTTATACCATAAACTCTGCTTCTTACTGTGGTACACAAATCATAGGTTGCAGCAAATGAACAATTTTCCTTTCTCATAGATGTCATGATTTCCCTGAGTGCTTTATCTAATGAGGTTGTTTTGTATAGTTTGCAGTAGCTTCATTTGTAATCAAAGAGACATGGTCATTTTTCAGGATATGAACTGCTCTCTAGTTTTCTAGCAGTTGGTACAAAATTTAATGGAGTGGTTTTAAAATTATCAAGTATAATCTGCTCTAGTCTTTTGCTTTCACTGGCAATAATAGAGACATGGTCATTTTATATGAAGTAACTGCTCTTCAACTTTCTAGCAAGTACTACAAAATTTTGGATTATTTTTCTGGACTTACTGTGAGGCTTGCTTGGATTATTTTTAACTTTTACACAACTCATGTTATGTTAGGTGGATGAGTATAGTATGGTAAGCTTTGTGCCTCTTGATTTGAGGAAGACGAGCAGGTACTCTCTCTCTCTCTCTCTATGTGTGTGTGTGTGTGTGTGAACAATGACAAATGGGTTGTAGCTAGTCAAAATTGAAGTACGGGCAGCATGGCCATAATATTATTTACTGATATAATAAACAGATAGTTTGCATGTTGCACTTATAGAGGTTACTGCAATGTGGAGGAGAAGGGTTGTAATCCACTCATAAATGTGTGGCATCAGTGAGAGATGAAATACGTTTTGGCAAATGTAACAGTCCTTCATCCAAGCTTGGAACGGGCAATGCTGCAATGTAGTCAAGGCGTCACCTAGGCGGTCGCCTAGGCATATTTGGGCCTAAACTGCCTAGGCGCCCCTTTAGGCAGGCGAATTTCACTGTTTGTCACCTAGGCAGCCCATACAATTTTTTTTCTTCTAAAAACCTATTTTAAACCCCTTTTTTCAACTCTCCTTTAAAATCCTATTTTAAAAATTCATTTAAAAACCTCTTTTAAACCATATTTTAAATGGGGTAGTGATTAGCCCACCACGCATTTGACTATGTAGTCAAATGTTGTGTCCACGTGTCCCTTTTAATACCCCTTTAACTATGGTTAAGCTTAAGAAAATTAAGGTTAATATATTTTTTTTTCAAAAACTAAGGTTAGATTGCTTAACCCTAAGGGTGAATGAATCTTAACCGTAACTGATGGGTGTTAAAAAGGGGGACATGGACCAATGAGGACCGCACATTCCTCTACAGTGGAATGCGGTGGCATTAAGTTAAACATTTCCCATTTTAAACTCTATTTTAAAACCATCATTTAAACTCTAAAAACACTATCTTAGATATAGAAGCAACATCCAAAGTCAACACTCAAAATCACCTTAAAAGTTAGAAAACTTCAAACTAATTATGTATTTATCATTTATATAATGTGTATATATTAATATTACATATAAATATATTTAATATATATAAACATAATTTAATTATTTTTATCGCCAGGGTGTCGCCTAGGCAGTGTCTCGCCTAGTCAGGCCTAATCATCTAGGCGATAAACTTCAAACTAATTATGTATTTATTATTTATATAATGTGTATATATTAATATTACATATAAATATATTTAATATATATAAATATAATTTAATTATTTTTATCGCCAAGGCATCGCCTTGGCAGTGTCTCGCCTAGCCAGGCTTAATGGCCTAGGCATCGCCTAGACGCCTTGACTACACTGCAATGCTGTGCAAGGCACGACATTGGCAGAGTCATCAATGACATGCCATAATCTCAAAAGAATGGTGAGACCTATTGAATGGTGGTTTGCTCTATGGGTTACATGTACGGTAGAATGAAAGTCAGTCATCATTGAGTTTGAAAAGAGACATTGTTTTGATGATCCTAAGTATCAGGGAAGTGCACTTTTGTTGATCGATTTGGACCCGACTCATTTTCTTCTTGATCAATTGTTGGTTGCGATCATTTGATTGGAAAGAATGGTGGCCGATTCAAGGCTTGAGTTTTGGATGATGGATGTTATTGGAAAGTTAGGAGTGGATCGTATTATTGATGGGATTGAATTTGATACCAGAGCTTTGGGCTCAGTGAGGAGTCCCATAATGCACTTGTCCTATACTTATAGATGCTAAAATTGGAGGGAAGAATAAATTCAGGTACTGGGAACTGAAGCCTGGAAATTTGTCCTACCATAGTCATAGTTGTCATTTGGTGGGGTGGCTGTGCGGTTTGATTCCATAAACCTAGAGTTGCAATTGAGAGGGCGTGTAAGAAGGTAGGTATGAAGTATGAACTTCAAATTTATTTCTCTATATCATAGAGAGTTTTGAGTTTATCTGTGGTAGTTCTTGTAATAACTTTTGCTGTATCTTGTACACATATTCTGATGTTGATAATATTTAACATCTTCACCATGATTATGAGCAAAACCATCCAGTCAGAACAAGGCAATCAATTTGTCTGCTTTTGTTTTATGAGGATCTCGTTATAGTTTCAGTGACAGTAGCTTTTGTCTCCTTTACAGTATACAATATGTATTGTCACAAATTGACAACTGCATTCAGTATGGAGAAGATGCAGATGTGAAGGTTAAGGATTTCGATCCAGAGGATGATGACTAGGGCCTATATAGCACATCAACAACTGCATTCAACATGGAGAAGATGCAGATGTGAGGTTTAAGGATTTTGATTTAGAAGACTACTAAACATGTCCGTTCAAAAAATACACTATATACTTGCTTCTTATGGTATGGTTATCTTCATGTTATATTTTCTTCAAGTGTATATTTAATGTGTAGATGCAATAGGCAAAATGACAGCTCTTTTGGTGGACAAGATATGTCATTTCAAATACTTGCTTATATATATTTATCATATCTTCAAATTTTCATATATGGCCTCTGATTTTATATCCGGAAGAGCTTTACCTTTTTCCGATATCGAGCCGAGCCGGGTAGTTGTGTGTTCAAGTTTGTTCATTTATTAAACGAGTTCGAAAATCAAGTTCAAGCTTGATTAAATAAATGAACTCAAGCTTTTTACTAGCCAAACTCGAGCATAACTCGAGGAGTACACTAGTAGCTTGGTTTATTGGATATAGCTATTTATATTAGGTAAAAATTTGCTTTATTATCCTAGGCAAAGAAATCATGATTTTAACTAAAATTTTAGTATAAGATTGTAATTATATAAAGGGTATTTTTATCATATAAAATACATTATATACTATTAATCTTTACTATTATATAATATATATACTTAATTTTAATATTTAAATGAAATAAGTATATTTTAATTATTATAGTAGGTTAATATGCTTATATAATTGAGCCAAGCTTTTATTGAGCCGAGTAGGGGTGTGTTCAAGCTTGACTCGTTAACTAAACGAGCTCGAAAATCATGTTCAATCTTGACTTGTTTACTAAATAAACGAATGAGCTCAAGCTTTTAACGAGCCGAGCTCGAGTAGTTCACTAGCACTGTGGTTCCTCAACAACCCCTAGCCTTAGACCCATGTCTTTGAACTGCAAGTGGAATTACTGTACAAGAGGATTGAGCATTTCAAGAACCAAGTATAGTCTCCTATTTTGGAGGGTTGAAGTGTAGACGCTTCAACAACAGATTGTGGGAGATGGCAAAGATAACTGGAACTGTTCGGCACCTGTCAAGCTTTCACTGATGAGACGAGCTGACTGCCAAATTACTACACTTTTTTTTTTGTATTTTTGGAACGATTTTGTGTTTTTGGAACAAAGAAAGCTGGGGTTAGGTGGACCCCAACCTGCATTCCCAAAAGACCAATTTACAAACGCATATATCTACACCCCCTAGTGTCCTTGCTAACAATACCAAATTACTACACTGTTTACAGTAGTACAATTTTCTTCCGAGTTGATTGTCATTTTTACGGCTAAAACCCATTTTTGTCCCCAGGACTTTTATTTTAGGGATTTGGTTTTTTTTTTCTCTAATCTCTTGCCACTATTCCTCCTCTTGGGTGATGGATGCAGTGTCCCCTTGTACAACTTTAATGTGATGGATTTAACGCTCAGAATTTTCATTTTCCCATTGACATGAAAAATAAGATATCCGCATTTTGCGAAACGTCTGGGTTCAAGCCACATAGGGCAAAAAATAACTAGTATGATTCTCTGAAATCTGTTACTGCCCTTGGCCAGTTTTAATGGCTTTTTGTTCATGTCACTGTTCTTGCTTCAGATCATCCACCAATTCCAGTTACAATAAATTAGATCGATGGATGAGTTCATGGATATAGAGATCGATGGCTCGTTGTTAGCCAGGGGTTCTTCCTAATATTGACAGATTTGTATATTTCTATACATGGGAGGCAAGGACATTGGTGGAAGATGGTGAGATTAGGGGTCAATGGGGGGCTGGCCTGCTTATAAGATGTTTTTGAGGCCCGAATTTGGCCCGTTGACACGCTAAGTGAGTTTAAGCGAGTATCATTTATCCATAACACGTTAGATGTGTCCAAATTCTTTATTTATTTTTTGGTCTGGATCTCTTGGAAAAGAGTTTGAGATGGAATATATGAAACAATGGGAGAAAGTCTAAGAGGCTGTTTCGTTCAGTGAGGCTGCTTAATCCATTGAAAGACTTATTGAGGTACAAGGAATTGAACCCAGAAAAGAAATTGGTTCTTGAGATACCACTGAGTGCCAGGCTTAATACTAAGTTGCGCGGCCAAGGTATCTATCTAGTCAGGCCTATTCACTAGGCTTTTTGGGGCCCACTTATGAAGCCCATAGAGAGGTCTTCCTTTGACTCACATAGGCTCTCTTATTTTAGGCTTTAGGCTTTGGGAACTCAATTACCAAAAAAAAAAAAGTTAGGAACTCAACTCAGGAGTCCTCTTCTCTTAGGCACATTAAGGCTGATTTTCTAGCTCTTTGGCTCATACCCAGACCCATTAGTTTCAGGTCCATAGAGGCCTATTCTTAGCCACTGAGGCTCTTCTTTAGTTCAGAGGAGGGAACACTCCTCCGCAATCTGGGCTAGAGGGGTATGCATATGTTTTTTGGGTAAGCTTCTCTCTCGATTTTATGAGAGAGAGAGAGAGAGAGAGAGAGAGAGGGGTACCCAAAGAAATGCTCATCATTGTGGCTTAAATTTAAAAAAAAAAAGGAATTATTAGTATATGGCGCTAATCTTTTAAGCGAAATTTTATCCAAGTCTCAAATTATTCTAAAACCTAATATTAATGTTGGCCATTTAGAATTTAGAATTTTATTTCTTGGTACGTATAGGATATTTGCACTCACCAGTCACCTGTGTATGTCATATTTTCTTTTATTACCTAGTGAGAAAATGAAGGGGGAGCGGAGGCTATCACTTCCTAAGATAACACTCATCAACTATGAATATTAGCATAGTAGGCTAGTGTCAGTGGCAGCGTGAATATCCCTCCAAGTGAGGAATTTTTTGGATTTCATTAGTGGTGGTTGATTGGCTTAATATATTTAGCTAATTTTTTTATGTCAGTGCTCGATCCTCTAATCCATTAATCACTGCTAACCAACAACTATCGAAATTTCTACTACTAATATTTCTTTTTAACAAAAAGGGAGTGAAATGCTTATTCAATGCCAAGAATGGCGTGAAGAGTGGATTAGTCCCTTATTAATTATTTTAATCTTAATTAAAATTTAATTTTTATATTTACAAGTGACAAATACAAACCAAAATAAAAATGTTTTAATACGAAGAGGAAATCTCCGAAGGAAAATCCTAATGCAATTTAATTTTTTTTTTATAATTTTTTTATAATGGAGAGCTTCTAATTTGATGGTGTAATGAGTAGAGGATCTAAAGTAATGAAAAAGCTGGCCCCACGTTCCATCTCCAAAAAAATCAATCAAATGTCAAAATTCCCTTTGCTTTTCACACTTAAAAGCTAAGCTATCAACATCGGAATTCAAGCCCCGGATTCTCTTCACTTCGTAAAAGAACGAAATTGCAGATAAAAAGGAGTGCCATGACGACTCTCCGGCGACCACTTCTCGCCGGAGAGTAGACCTATCATTCATTCATTCCTCCATTGGGTTAAAGATAGATACCACCTTCCTCTCATATTCCCAAAGCACCTGATCCAACTTACACGTGTCCACTGCAAAATCTAGCAGTTGTCCCTGTCGTGCAGTTCACGTGCCCTACACGTGTACTGACTAAGGTGCTTTAAAATTTGGATTACGTGCAGCAGGGGATCTCCAGACAAACCAGAAATTTCCAAAAATAACGACAACAAAAAAAAATGTTATTTATTCTATTTACGTCAAAGTCATGAGACATGCTTCTTCGTACTCACTGTAGGGAATTATTACGGGAAGAGT
This sequence comes from Tetracentron sinense, assembly GCA_015143295.1. Classification (NCBI taxonomy): domain Eukaryota; kingdom Viridiplantae; phylum Streptophyta; class Magnoliopsida; order Trochodendrales; family Trochodendraceae; genus Tetracentron; species Tetracentron sinense. Next base: position 10,083,833 of record CM026554.1, read on the forward strand.
ACGCTGCTTTTATTTTTTTATAAATTTTACTCGGTAAAAGGGTTCTTAGTCATGATCATGATCGTCTGTGGTTCGCCGCTAGGACAGTTGTGGTCCCTCATTAATCGGTCATATCTACTAAAAGCCTCGGTACCAATTACCATTAGAGACTAAAGAGTACATTTGAGTATAAATGAAGATAGAACAAGAGTATAAATGAGGCTTCCGATTAGAGACTAAAGAGTACATTTGAGTATGAATGAAGATAGAACAAGAGTATAAATGAGGCTTCCGATTATCTCAGGCGGACGCCAGAGGTGGGCGCTCGGGCATCACACATCATTGGACGATAAAAAGGGGAGAGATATTGGGGAGAAGTCAAAATCATTGGAAGAAAATGAAATGACTTTAAAAAAAATAAAAATTATCATATGATGCCTGAGGCCCGATCCAAAACCTATTAATGTGATAAACTTAAAGGATAGTTCTCAGTTGACAAGGACCATGCTTCTCAACCGGGAGAAGTAGATGTTTTGAGTTCCACTCTTGTCATTTTCTTAGAGTCACCTACATAAGATTCCATGATTTTTCAACTAATATTGGTTCTTGTGGATTGTACGTCTTGTGTGCCCCGTAAAAAATTTTTTCATTATACAAAGGAGGAATGAAACTTGCCAAGCACAAATGGTATGCCCACGAACATTTTAAATGAAAAATGTAGGTTTTCAACCTCAAGAGACCCGATCGGATTACAAGCACCTCCGGATCAACACATATCCCTTTCAATTCTTATTAATTGTGATTAAGATTTAATTTACTTAGGATACAACAATTTAATCTTTGTATTTAGAATAATATTAAAAAAATTAGCTCTATAGTTAAAAATTTCTAACCCTAAGGTTAAAAAAATTTAACATAAATTTAGATTATTGAACCCTAAGAGTTTAGTGAATGTTAACCAAAATTTGTAGGAGTTAAAAAAGGGCATGTGTTGTCCAGTGGGTGTGATTGAACTCTCCCAGAATTCAATTATGATTGACCGTGATCTGTTCTCATGGGATTTGATCCGAACTGTCACAAGTGGTGCCATGCACACACTATCAATGGGGTAAACATCGCTTCCGAGGTACAAATAAAAAAATTATTCACACAACAATAAAATACAGGAAAAAAAATTTAGATTCATCTCCTGAAATTTTGGTAACTTTTTAATTTCAATCGATATTGTGGTATTAATTAGTCGGAGTTTTATAGATTTTTTATTAATTATTTCAAAATTTTCAATACAATTATCAAAATTTCAAGGAATTGTTTATATTCCAAGATTTCAAACCATTGTCCTAGGCTAATTCGTCCACACAGCGGGTTAGATAATTCATGCACACAAGTTAGTCATGTATAAAATAAAGCGAAATAGATGATGGATGCCCTTTTTCAACACTCATTAACTGTGGTTAAGATTCACTCATTCATAGGGTGTGTTCCTTTGGCGAGAAAGTGGGTGAAAGAAAAGAAAAGAATTGAAAATAAACTTAAAATTTACATCAAAGTAACTATCAAAAGATGGAGGAAGTTTTCAAAAGATGGAGCAAGTTTTCAGCTAAAAGAAAGTTTGTCACTATTGTGAAATTGCAGGAAAACGAAAGTGTGTTTTTTACATACGGAACGCAAGGAAAGTAAAAGAACGTACTCTTACCCTATATTTGGTTGCCAAGAAAATAACTAAAAGTATGAAAAGAGAAGAAAATTGGACAAAGCACAACTAAAAACTCTAATAGAAATCCAAAATTTTCTTTTACTTTTTATGTTTTCACCTATTTTTTCGGTAACTAAACATAGCATTAGGGTTCATCCACCTGACCTTGGTTTAAAAAAATGTTAACCTTAAAATATTTGCAAGAAACTTAGCTTGATCAAAAACAGAATCGGGGCAATTTGTACCTATATCTACATTAAGTTCGGTTGTTCTAGGAAACATAGCATTAAGCTTAACCACAGTCAAAAGGGACACGTGTGAACTGACATTTAACTAGCTAGCCAAATACAGGGTCCGCTAATCACTACTCTAAATTAAATGTATTTTATTCTTATGAACCACATGTTTCTCAGTTGACTCTTTCTTAGAGATAATTGAAGCCTCCTACATATATTAAAATTATAGACATTTAGCAGTTAGCACCCATCATCTGAACAAGAGAATTAGATAGTGCTAATTTTAAGAAGAGTACTACTTAGAATACTTTAAACACTTTTACATAAAAATAACATTTCCAAACTATGAAAATTTTTTATTCATTTGAATGATATTTTCAAAAATTTAACAACTATTTATTCAAATTAAACTTACCTAATATTTAATATAAAAAAGGATGATTTCGGGCAAAGTTTAGGGAATTTGAAATTTCTTCCAAAATTTTGAAATATTGACCAAAATTTATATATAAAAATAATATGAATTTTGATTTCGTAGTTCTAAGTCGAAATTGAAATTTCATAAATTTGGATTATCTAACCATGCTCACAGATGTGTTTACTTGGAGCTGAGCCCATAATCTCAATTATAAAAGAAAGTAAGTAGTATCCCGGGTTCTTTACAGTAGATGGCCATTACAGTCCGGTCAATTAGAATGGTCAATGGTACATTAGGTTAATAGAGAATACTAGCCCTAATCGCAGTTTTCATACGGATAAAGCTTCTAAGACCCCCTTAGGGTCGAGACAAACGAGACCATGCTCTAATAGAATGGGATTTCAGGTGGGCCTTGTAGTTCTAAATTATCCAGAATATAATTAATGAAAGTATTAAGGAAACTAAAAACAATAATGAATTCATGGAATTTGTAGAACAACAAAATAATGAGAAAGAATGGAAAATCCGAGTCCTGTGTATCACAGTTTCCTTAAGACGAATTTACTCCCTCTCAGTACTCAAGGTTGATGAGTAATCGTCTCCCAAGATAGAACGGATTACAGTTAAGAAGAAGTAGTACTCTAATCTTCAAAACTCATTGAACTCGACCAATGTTTGTATTCGAACAACAATGCAAGGAAAATGAGAGATTTTTTAAAGCTATAATTCTTTTCTTCAATTTTTGAATGGAGGAATATATGTCTAATTAATAGATTTCTTTGTGTCTAATTCGAACTAAGGTGGCTGTTCGGAAGAGGCACAAAAATAGATTGAAAAAACAGTTTTTTGGAGGTTTGAAACACCAATGGACACGATTTGTGATCGATCGTCCAAACCCAGATCCATACCTGTACCTAGATCCAAATATGGGTCTCAATTCGGGTCAAAACCCACACATTGCCTATTTTTTAGGTCAAGTCGGACTCTAGATTTCTTTGTCGGGTCAATTTCTCATTTACCAACACATGGTAAATCTCTTATCGAGTCAATTTTATACAACAAACCTACCATGTGAAATGGGCCCCACCTGAAATCCAATGCTCTCAGAGCATGGTCTCGGTGGTCTCGACCCTAATGGGGTCTCAGTAGCAAACTCTTTTTCATACTCTCACTCTTTCAAAAGTATAAGACGAAAGATATTGTGTTTTGGACCCATCACAATTATTTGCTTTATATCCAAAGGGTGAGAGTATCCAAATGCGATTGAAGCTAACAAAATCATCGGAATGCATGTCTTGATTGAGCTGAGGAGATGACAATGGACCATTCACCATAGTTAGTTTAGGTGGTCGGTTGCTTCAAATTATCAGAACAGATGAAATCGCTTATGTTTGAATTATAATAAAAATTAACGTTTGGTTCGACCCATTATAAGTGATTATGAAACACTTGATTATGCAGATAATCAATGTTTTTATAATCATGTTGGGGTGATTATGGGAGAGCATAAACGCTTACATGCATCTAATATTGTTGGAATCATTGTAAGCACTCAATCTTAGAACCCGTGAGGCCTACAAGACCTTTTAAGTTGAAGGGAGAGATTTCTCAATAGTTCACGGTAGATCCAACTATGAAAAATGACCTATATTAGGTACTAGACTGAAGACTCACCTACATAAGTTCGAATTGAGATCAAGCCCAAACCCTAATTCCACCCATTGAACCGATCCAATCTTTTATAGGTCGGTCCACTTTCATGACTTCATACTTTTGAGTACACCAGCTGGCTTGTGCCAATGGCAATGTGTATATTCCCATGTGGAGTGTTTATAATTCCATTCCCTTAAATGACAGTGTGATGATTGATAAGCCAATCAGGTTTAGCCCGACGCTTGGCGCTTTAACCCACTAGTCACTAACCAACCTTAACTATGGTATGGTTGCGGCTTAACTGCATTTGACTGCCAAAAAAACATACTTATTACTAAATCATTATTATTATTCTAATGAAAAATTAACGAGGGTTTAAACTGAAAAGCTTTATAAAGGTGTTTCCATCAATGACCCTAAAAGTACCAAAAAAGGATAGCAATCTTATGCCACTTTTACATTACCAAAGAGACATGGGACTTGCAAAAAGTGGCACAAAACATGCACACTACTACTACTAAGTACAAAGTTCATTAAGATATCATGATAATAATATACTTTTCTTTGTCTTGTTTTGGGATTTCCTCCCCCCATCTTTTTCAAGCTCCCAAAAGGGTCCCCCTCCAAAGACCCTCCTCTTAGTAAGAGAGAGCCAGTCTCCTACTCCAAAACCCCAAAAGTCCCGCGTGCAAACCTCTCCATAGTCCATTCCTTGGGAACTCATCACTCTTTCACGAATTTCCACGTACGACCAAATGAATTGAGATTCTTTAGGCATTTTCCTCTTTCTCTTTCTTGAATTCAAAAGGCCATACCGTCTTGTTTTAGAGTCTTATACTCCGACATTCTCTATTCTCCCTAGCGAATGTTCCTTCTCTATATGAATCATTTTACGAGACAGTAAGGGAGATCAACTCGTGTAGTCATATTACACAAACATGTTGTTTGTATAATCTTTATACCGGCTCGGCTCAGCTTGATTAAGCCCAAAAAATAGGCAAGCTTATTACCAAGAAGCTGGGTTTGGGCCGGCCCTGCTCTACTAGGCCCAATTAATAAATGAGCGAGCCTGCCTAAGAAACAAAAATAAATAATATACTATTTTGGGAGGTTTACTAACTGGGCCATATCAAGTTGGGTTAGGGGGGACAAATCCGATTAGAAGCCTAGCTAATGGTTCTCAGCTTAAGCCTCTAAACCCAATCCTGTTCAACCCATGTTTTGAAAATCGGACCGGATTGGCTAGTTGAACTGGTAAAACCTGGAACTGGTCAATCAATCAGTCCTAAAACTGATAAAATCAAACCATTTTCAAAATCGGCTTGAGAACCAGAAGAACAACCAAAAAAGGGAGAAAAGGAGATAAATAATAATTATTTAATAATAGAAGGACAGGTCGAATTGGATTGATTGAACCAGTCGAGCCTGGAACCAGCCACCACCCAACCAGTTCAACTACCACCAATCCGATTATGAAACATTGTGTTCAATTATGTGATCGAGCCGGGTCTAACCATCGGTCAGCCCGATCCATTGACACCCCCCAAAAGTGTCCAATACATGGAGTGGGAGTGAAGAGGGGAGCCAAAGTGTAGAAAGCCAAATTTAGAAATACATACCTTATTTGTCTATGCTAAGTATAATGCCATATCTCTCATCATGGTGTCACTTTCGACCTTAATTACACTAAGATATTTAGGGTGATCACAACCGTCCATTTGCCTTTGGATCATCCAAGAATAGATTAATAGTTCTGATCATCAAACCAAATTGAGTTTTTATACAAAAAGATATTCTTGGAGGGGCCCAATGATTGATGGGGTCAGGACCCTTCATGTTTATCATGAGCATTGAGCAGCAGTAACCCCTCCGCAATGCATGACACGGTAATTTTTTCCTGAGACGACACGACACCGTGACACGCAGTTCGCGTTACGCAATCGGACCGCCAGTAGGCAATCAAATCCTCGAGTTCGTACACCAAGAAACCACGTCAAATCATACTCCTAAATACCCGTCCCTTCTTTATTAATGACATCTAAGTCCTCTCTCTTCTAAAGAATAATTGTCAAGAAAACACCATTGTAAATTATAAATAGTAGGGGTAATTTTAACTTTAAGAAAGCCCATAGGGTATATCCCCCCTCTCAACGAGGGAAGGACGAGCTTGTAAATATCAGGGATATGGTCGCATAGAAAATGACAGGAGGATCTAAATTACTTAATATAATCTATTTTTATTGAAAAATATTTGAGCACTCGCACAAGATGCGAGTGCCGCTACACTTCTCTTGCAATATAAATAGCAGCATTTTGCCTTCTGCACCAGTCTGTGTTTTGCTTGAATCGAATCGACAAAAAAAGGCGAAAACAATCCTTTGATTCTGTTTTCTACTCTCCAGAATCGTCTTTTTCGTTGAGAAACAAACGAAGAAAGATGATGAACAACGAAACGTTACAAACCATTCCCTTATTTGTGAGACCCGAATCGTTTCGGCAATTCACCGAAACACCTGTTTTCGGAACAAATCACTCTTTCTCGTCGGTATCGGTCTCGAATCTCGGCGACCCACCAATCCTTGGTGCCGTTTCGGGGAACGTTTCGTGGGATGATCTTTCGTTCCTTGATGATAACAAAGATTGCCCACCTGTTCTTGATGGAATCGCTGCGGTAGTAGGGCAACACGTCCTCTTTGGGAGCAATAACAGTAATGAAAATGATGGTAACAGTAACGGTAATGGAGGGTCGGGGTCGGGGTCGGGGTCGGGGTCGGGGTCGGTTTTTGTTTCGGAACGTATCGGAAACGATACGTTTACGACAGTTGGAGAGAAAGAGAAACAAAGTAGTAATGGGGTTTCAGTGCAGAAAAGCTTTAGAGGGGTTCGAAAGAGGCCATGGGGGAGGTGGTCAGCTGAGATACGGGACCGTATTGGGCGGTGTCGACACTGGCTCGGCACGTTCGACACGGCTGAAGAAGCCGCACGAGCTTACGACGCGGCGGCTAGGCGGCTCAGAGGTTCCAAGGCTCGGACTAATTTCGAAATTCCGTCTCTTTTGCCTCCTCCATCGAAATCATGTACTTCGTTGGATATGAGGAAGCCTGGTTTTAAGCCCAAGGCGCGTGTTAGCACGAGGTGTTCGGTTGTTACTTCAGTTGCTCATCTCTTCAGTTCTTTTACTGAAGAACAAAGAGCCGTTAAGGTGGAGCTTGATTTGAAGCTTGGTGTTGGTTTCACCAAAAGTTCTACTGCTCTTGCTGTTTCTAAATGATTTCTATCTCTCTTTCCTTTTTTGGGTTTCTTAGATCTTTAACCTCCCTTATCTCTCGAATGGGTTTTTTTTTTTTTTTTTTTTTATTCCCTCTTTTTGTGCATGTCAATGTAGAACAAAAAATCAAAAAGCTTGATTATTTCTGTCTGGTTATTCATGCAAAACCATGCAGAAATTTTCAGGGTTTCATTTAGATGGGAATTGAAAATGAGAGCAGAAGAAAGAATAGAAAGAAACTGACAGTATTGTAGTAAAAAAACTTTCTGTTTTTGTCTAGTGCAACTGTTTGGCTTACTCTTTTAGCTTTGTTCTTTGAATTTTTTTATCTGGGTATTGAAAATTCTGTATCTCTGGAATTCTCTCTCTCTCTCTCTCTCTCTCTCTCTATATATATATATATATATATCCAATCCTGATTGAATTCAGGTGACTTCAATCGCTCCCACAGCTCAAGGGAGACTTCTCAATCGCTCCCCCAGCTCAACACGTGTTCACTTCAACTCTAATTAATTTTGTGGCATTGTTCAATAATCTAACATTAGTTTCAATAATCTAACTTAGGTAGCTATTGTTAACACTAGTCTAAAATGAAGTGATTATTTGAAAATTATGCTTAATTGGATTTTAGATTGTTTAGTTAGAAAAGTTAATTTTGCAGTCATACATATAGTCATACATATCAGAGATTTCAGGGGTAAAAATCTATACTTTAAAAGGTAGATCCATAGTTTTTTTTTTTTAAATAGAAGTTCTAAATAAAGTCTAATTAGGTATAATTTTTAAATAAGCACTTATTTTTAGACTAGTATTAACGAAAACAAACCTTAGGTTTTTTGGAAAAAATGTTAAAAAATATTAAATCTTAAGAGTTAAAAATTTATAATTAGTGTTAAATATGTTTTTAATACTTTTTTCAGAAAACAAATGTTAGATAATTGAATAATAATGATTGAAGAACCTTAGCCACGGTTAATATGTATTAAAGGGGACACGTTGAGCTGTGGGAGTGATTGAACTCTCCCAGAATTCAATCACGATTGGGTGTGATTCGAAGTCATACAGGGGGAGAGATCTTCAAAGTACAAGGCATACTGTAGCAAACGAAGGTTTGAGTACTTTTGTTTAAAAAAAGTAGCCCATGAAAGGCGGGATGAGTGGGCGTTAGGGTGTTGTGCAAAGAAGCAGAAAGAGACACACTGCGTAGAGTAGTGATGGGCCTGGAGGCATAGCATAGCCATCGATTACGATAAGATGGGTAGATAAATGACGCTGGGGCGCGTAGTACGCCACCTCTCTGAATCCATCTTTGTTCATATAACCAGAGAAAATCATTTCGCTCTTATTGCAAATTACAGAGGACAGTAATTCAGACTGGAGTAACTAGTGTTTAATTTCTGACCGCTAAATTCTCGGATGATGCACTGTCGTCGTTAGATCTTCTGTAGTTGCGGGAATATTATGTGCAATGGCAAGCATGAAGTCCCCAGCAGGAATGGATGCCATTGGGTGCAGTAGGGTACGCACCAGTTGGGAGGCTCCGCATACGTCTTGATACAGGTCTCTCATCATTACTCCCTGTCCTGTCTCTGGCTTATTTCAGGAGCTTAGTTATTTTTGGGGTAAGACAGGAGCTTAGCTGTGGTTCATGTTTACCTTCCCCAAAAACCGAAAAAAAACAAAAAGCTTTGGTTCAAGTTCAAAATTAGAGGGCGGAACTCCGTTTTCAAAGACGTTTGACGGAGCTTTGTTAGTCGCAGTTCAGTGGCAGTCTTGTAATATGGTGATAAGGGTAACCGCTTCATATTGGAACTTCTAAAAATAAACAGTCAATTGCTATTAAACTCTCTCCCAGAGTTTAATCGTACCCACAGATCATTACGTTTCCCTTTTAACCTTAGTAAAGATTCGAGTTTCACAATATAACCTTGGCTCAAGATCCTCTCGAGTTCAAACCGGGGAGACTCTCTCCGGTTTGAAGCCCTAGAGGTCGCCACGTGTCTCCTTTGACACCCCTTAAGCATGGGTAAGGTTCATCCACCCATCCTTGGTTTTTTTTTAATATATTAATCATTATTTTTTAAATTAAAAAAACTGTTTTTAGAGTTTTTTTAATATTAAAAACAGTTTTCAATTTTAAAAAAGAATTAATATTAAAAAAAAAACAACCAAGGATGGATGGGTGAACCCTAAGGGTGGGTGAACCTTACCGATGGTTAAGGGGTGTCAAAGGAGACGCATGGCGACCTCTAGGGGTTCAAACCGGAGAGAATCTCCCCGGTTTGAACTTGAGAGGATTCTCAGCCTATAACCTTTGGTTTTTTTTTTATAAAAAACCAATCATAAGAAAACAAAATTCTTAACCAGGTTAAATCATTTTTTTTTAAAACCAAAGTTACATAAGAGTTGGTGAATCTTAACTACAATTAATTGGGGTTAAAAGGGATTCCTGTTAGACCTTGAGTTCACATGCAATTAAATCTCAAGGATAATTTGAAAAATATTATAAATATAGAAGGAAGGTATTTTTTTATGTAATTATTTTTGAGTAATGCTAGCAACCCTTTCTTTTAAATTCACCCTCTTCAAAGGGTTGGAGTTAGGTTCATACAACCGCACCCGCATGTCAACATGTGTCCATTTTAGTTCTCATTATCACCGGTAGGTAGATTCACTAACTTTTAAGGTTCATCCACCTCACTTTGGTTTTAAGACAAACAAATATATTATCCTTAAGAATTAAAATTTCTTAAACAGACTTAAAAGAACGGTTAAAAGGCATAGTGCTATTGATCTCCAAAGAGTTCAATCACAATTGGACAGGATTCGACTCAAGGGGATGACACGTGTTATTCACTTCCATTAAGGAAAAGACATATGTTATCCTCTTCCATTAAAAGAAGTAAATGTGTTTTGCATGAAAACTTTGTCCACTCATTTTGTATTATGGCGTGTTGGTCCCTACTCTCGACCAGAAATCAACACGTTAAAGCAAAGATAAGTGTTATTTTTTCATAAAAAACATGTGCAAGTGATGGTTTTTGACTGAGAAGGGCTAGCAAGACTATTTTGAATTTAACCAAGAGTGTTGCTAGCATTTCAATATTTTTATGCTAATATAATTCTTGAACTGGGGTGCTTGCATACTCAGGATTCTTAATCTCAAACACGTGGTAATATTTTAATACTGATTTAATTAATAACTTTAAAGAAGAATAAAGTTGTTTTAAGAGATTAACTATGAAATGTATTTTAATCGGTAAAATTAATAACTTTAAAAGAATAAAGTTGTTTTTAAGAGATTAACTATAAACTGGAGCTCAGTTGAGCAATTCAGAGTACTTTGCGAATTGTAGAAAAATAATTTGATTGATAAAAGTATTGTCTTTATATTTGTAATTATCAAACTATCCTTACCATACCACATAAATTGGTTCCTCGAGTTATTTCTTCATCCATATTTGCAATTATCAAACTATCCTTGCTATATGACATAGTTTGGTTGCTCACTAACCATGGTTCTAATCACTAACTGTAGTTAAATGATTCTCTCAACAAAAAAATATCTTCATTAGAGCTCATGTTTATAGTTAACCTCTATTAAAAATAGGTAATATAAATAATCGATTAAAACAAGTATTGCATAGCATTCCACTTTTCAAATTACCCACTCAAGACATCTTTTGGGAGCTAGGTTATTTCTTGAAACAAATCTATGTTTTAGTTAAACTTTTTTAAGTGTATTAAAGCTGTGCTACAAGCACACTTGTAACAGCACCTTTAATACACTTAAGTGTTGTTGAGTTAACTAAAAAAACCAACCAGGTTTTGTCCCACATCGGATCTGTATCCGAGCTCCTATTACCTTATAAGTTCCATCTCGACTCAAACGGTTGGTACCCGTTTTGAGTAGAGCTAATTGGCTACTGAAGCTTATCTGGATTGGGAGTGTGTGGTTGTGTGTGTGGTGTGTGCGGTCTTCTTTCCAATTGCCTTGTGGTATTGGAGTAAAGCAAAAAAACCAATCAGGTTTAGACCCACATCGGATCTATATCGAGCTCCTACTTCCTTATAAGTTCCATCTCGACTCAAACGGTTGTTATCCATTTAGAGTAGAGCTTGGATGAAGCTTATTTCGGTTAGGAGTGTGTGTGGTGTGTGCGTGAGTGAGGGTGCGGACTTCTTTCCAATTGCCTTCGGCGTCACCCTATGGTGTTGTTGAGTTAACAAAAAAAAACACTTGTAGCACACCAATTTTACTGACAAGACACCAAGTTTAAAATTACTTCCACAAATCATAAACACATCTTAAGTTTTCTTTCATTTCGACTAAAAAGTGAGACCGTAATTGTTGGCCAGTCTGGTAGTGTTTCCAACCCATTCATGTAATCATGATTCATCTCCCGACTTAATCGACGCTTTTACATTGTCAAGCATCTTGCTTCTTAGCATGAGTAATGAGACAAAAAGCCTCCCTTGCGTTTCTCTCAATCAGGCCAGTTTTAGCTGTTTTCCCTTACCTTTTCTATCTCTACAAAAGCCCCCACTTTATATAAGAAAGGAGATGGAGAGGGAAAGACAATATTGAGTCTCATATTAATTAAGTGATTTCAAATAGATCCTATAAATTAGGAATCAACATAAGGCAAGATATTTACAATAAATGGAATAAGGTAAGACTCATCAAAGATGATATTTAGAGATTAAGAGGAATAATCTTGAGATTAGAGACACCATTATATCTATCACAATTCCAAATACATCTCCTTATTATTCAAATTGTTCATCAGGTAAATGGAACGGGTACTTGGTAGCCCTTTTGTGAATATGGACATTGTTATTCAGAACTCGCTTATGTTTGGGGAGAGTTTACTTTAATTTGTTTGGTGCAGCATGAAAGAAAGAAACATACTGAGATCGGTATAACTTGCAAACAATTCGGATTGAAAGCATTTTTAGCTGGAGATGAGATATAAAGAAGATTGTGTGTGGCGTATAAAAGTAATTTTAAGTTGGGTGTCCAATTAGTAAATATTGATGTACTCGTAGAAGCATCCTATATTAATGGAGTTTTTTTTAAGAGCCGATCTATGGCGACTCCCAAGTATTCTCCCAAATATATTCCAAAATCTAAACTCCACAGTTCAAATAATTTCTTTTATTAAATGGTTATTATACACAACTCTCACACACTTGGGTCCAATTCATGAAGATTAGAGCTTGATGTAACTTTAGAAAATAACAAAACAAGCCAAGCCAAGCCAAATCTAGTCTTAACCAGTAATTATTTAAATTAAATGGTTAAGATTTGGAAGTATCTTTAGAGTACTAATAGATTGATTCCTTTTTAATGATAAAAAACCGTTAGGCCACAATCTCAGGCAGCAGTGATTAGTGAATTACAGAGCCAAGCCCCCAACTTAAAAGCAATCAAACATGGTGGCTTATTAACTGTCACATTCACACTTGAGGGAATAAAACCCCGAAGAGAAGCGTTAGTCTTAGACATAATATCAAGTTTATTTTTTTTAGAAAGATGCACCATGGGTGCAACATGTGGTGTAGCTATCGAAGATGGTTTGGCACTTGTTGCCACCATCACCTTGCATGAGGAAGACTGTGATCGGGGCCACATAAGGCCAGGGGGCTGAAGTCCCCCCCTCAATTTTTGGAAAAAAATTTCATGGAGTGTATCAGTTTTGTAGCCTAGACTAGGGACAGAGTCGGGTGTGGAGCTGTTAAAGCCCCCCGGCGAACTTTTGAGGAAACATAAATAACTAAACATATTCTTATATTGTTTAATTTAAGAGGGCATAAGCTGATACAAACACAAACACGCGAGATAGTGCACAAACTTGACCATCAAAAAAATAAATAAATAAATCCGGGGGCTACCCCTCGAACCCCACACCCATTTTGCTGCAATAAAATGTTGGCTCTCCCGGTAGCATTTCTGAACCCTGAAGTGAGATTCACACTGCTACTTACACAAGCCCTTGGGTGTTAATGATCTCATAAAAATAAAAAGAAGAATATTTAAAATTTATTATGTCATAATAATTAGAGCAGTGCTCAGCGGACCCATGGGTCCATTTCATATCTTACCTCGTGTCATTTTTAACACCCTTTTAACCCCGGTTAAGATTAACTAAATTAAAACTAAGATTTTTATTTGAAAAACCATGATTAGATTGCTCAACTCTAAGGGTGAGTGAATACTAACCACAGTAGGTGAGAATTTAAAATTGGGGTGTGGATCAATGAAAACCTACCTTTTGGTTATAAAATGGGAACTCCGGATACGTTTACTATTTTCCTAATAATTACGAAGGAAGTAGGAGGAGATTATGACTTAATTTTGCTTATTTTCTCAGAATTTTTAGGTTTGTCTCGTGGCATGTAAGATTTGTGCTTGTGCTCGTAATATGAAGCACGCCTACCTGGATAGTTGTACGTGGACACGTAAGCTGAAACTTATACTAAATTTATGTTTTATTTTTAAACCTTTAATCATAGCGTATTTGTAAGCAATCGACCGTATCTTTCTCACTCTCCGGACGCGAGCAGAATCCAGGGCAATTCATTACAAGGTTGATAGTGTAAGACACAAAAGAGAAATGGCATTTGATTGATTGTGGTGAGCCCAGCCTTTCCTTTGTTTTAGATCCTTCAATCATTGGGTGACAATATCATTATTACAAGTTTCACTGCAATGCAGCGACAGCCAATTTAAAAAAAAAATTTAATTTTTTTTTATTGTTGCTTTTGTTAGCTCCACAAGTTCTTACAAGGCCGTTAAGCAAGGCAGTGTAGACGGAACTTAGGGTCCTCTACCAAAGGGACCACCCAATTGCTACGAGACATGTGGAAATAAAAAATGTATTTTTATTTTTTTATTATATTCTCTTTCCCAATGTGTTAAAATTTGATTGGTTAGGTCTGGAAAAAAACCTTGTGGTCCCTCTAATGAGAACTCCTAGGTTAAAAGACAAGTTCGCTCGAATATGAGAGATTATTTGAGACTAATTGCAAAGAGTAATGTCCTTTCTCTCTAGTTGTAACCGGTGGGTGGGGAAGTCCGCATTCAGGCCGAGCTTCCTCTACTACTCATTGGAGCTAGCATACGAAATTTTCGGTTGAAGGGTTCAACTATGAGGGCGGCATTTTCGAGCGTGTGACTAGCTTAAGTTATTGCAATAGTTTTGTTTGGTTGCTTGGGTTAAGATGCGTTCGCTGGTTGTTCCTTATGTTCTATGTTCTTGGCCCTTAGAGTACCATGTATTTTTTTTATTCAAAAGAGGGAAGCGAAAGCGGCTTTTGGGGAAAAAACTGGCTAACCTCTGATCTGAGAATCACTATCAACGCAGATTCTGCCCACCCGCTTGAATAGGATTCAAAATCGAGACCTTAGTAACTCTCTAGTTTTCACCCGCTCCCCTAATCACTTTCCTCATGTTCTTTAATATAGGTAGTCAATTGCCCGTTCCTGTAGTCTTTTCAATGGTACTTGAATCTTAAAGTTCCATGTTTCCCCCAAATTTCATCTTCAGGCTCAAGTGCCTACTCATCGATCTTCATTCCAAAGGCGAACAACCCCACTCAACTGCCACGTGTCTCTTTTGACACTCTTAATTGTGGTTAAGATTCACCCACCTAGGGCTCACACACATATCCTTAGTTTTTAGAAAAAATATTAAAAAGAAAATTTAACCCTGATTAAAATTTACAAACTCTTAGGATTAATTTTTTTTTTAAATAGCTTTTTTTAAAAACAAGGATAGGTGGGTGAACCCTAGGGGTGGATGAATCTTAACCACAATTAAGAGTTGTCAAAAGGGACAAATGGCAGCATACCAGAAAAAAAAAAAAAAACTACCCCAAGTCCAGTTACAACTGGAGATGATTGTCAATTCTGGCCCATCGAAGCGCAATCTTCTCATGACATTATTAGCAATATCCCTACTCACTTTCTTCTCATGACATTATTAGCAATATCCCTACTCACTTTTGTTTCCAGAAGACCAGCAAACTCACTTTGTTTCTCCCCAAATAATCCTCTACATTGTTTTCTTAGAGAGTTATTAAGCCCTCGTACATTCCAAGAACCCACCCCAAAACATTAAAACCAAGAAAATACAAGAGCCCCTCCCCCACATGAAGGCTAGTACGATCCACCACTATATCCTACTATCAAGTTCCTTTAGCCCAATTTTCTTTGTTCGAAAACGTAGAGCTCGTCTTTCTCCACCCACCTGACTTCCTGAGAGTAGGGGTGGGCACGAGCTGTCGGAGCTCAAGCTCGACTCGGTTCAGCCCGGCTTGAGTGGCTTATCAAACAAGCTTGAACAGGTTTTACAGGCTCGTTTACTAAACAAGCCAAGCTTAAACACTTTCTACTTGGCTTTTTAAAAGCTCAGCTCGTTTAAATATATATAAATATAAATACATTAAAAATTAATAATGTACATATATTAAGAATATAAAAAATAATAATATATATATTTATATATAAAAAAATTAATAATATAGTAAATATACAATTTAAATACTTTAATTAAAGGTTTATTTTTTCAAATTAATCATATATTATAAATTTTTTAAATTAATTATATTTAATCAAGCTTGTTAAAAGCTTGGTTCGGCTCGTACTCGGTTTGGCTCATTTATAAATGGGCCAAGCCAAGCTTGAACACTCTGAAAATGTCAAAGCTCGATAAAAGCTCGGGGCATTTACCGGGCTCCCCTACCGGAGAGTGACATTTGCAGTAGGGTGGCACCCACCAAGTTTAGAGGCGCAATTTTGTTAGGACTATCACAGCCTTTTCCTCAATTTGTAGTAGAGCTGCTCATGCTGACCTGACACTAAGAGGAGGTACCTTTTGGGATTTGAAGAGAACCATCCAATTTCCATTATTGTTTCTGTGGACCACACCTTGGGGCTCAGTCTCGGGCTCGATATCTACGTGACCTGATGCGGCCTCTTCTCACCACGTTCTTCCACCTGTGGAGGTGAAGTTAAAGTTAACGAACGGATTTCCATTTCTTTTGTGGCACAATCATTTTGGATGGACTCCTACTTCTCCGCATACCTTTCCAATCTGGCTTCAGGTATATGATATGCAAATGGGACGTATTCTTCTCCAGTTGTAACCGGTTTTGCCAAAACCGGTTACAACTCTGAGGTGGCCACATGTCCTTTCTGACACATCTTAACCATGGTTTAAGATTCAGTCTCCCCTAGGGTTCATCCACCTATTCTTGGTTTTTCAAAAAAAAAAATACAAAATTTTGTTAACCGTGGTTAAAATTTACCAATTCCTAGGGTTACTTTTTTAAATTATATTTTCTAAAAACCAAAGATAGGTGGGTGAACCCTAAGAGTAGGTGAATCTTAACCACAGTTAAAGAGTATAAAAAGGGACACATGGTGACCACAGGGTTGTAACCGGTTTTTGGCGTTGTAACCGGTTTTGCCAAAAACCAGTTACAACCTGGAGAAGATTACGGGTCTGCAAATTCTACGTTTTCAACCCTCTTTGGATGTCAATTTCTTTGTAACGAAAACCTACTAAAAACCCTCGGGAGTGTAGCCTAGTGGTTGAAAGACGAGCCATAAAACCTGGAGGTCTCGAGATTGAATTTGGGCTCCCCTCAATATCAAATGTATGGGTTAGGGGTTTACCTATGCATTACATAGGATTAGTCGGAGTTGGGACTAATCTAAGTCTAGACCGAGGATACCCACATTTACAGAAATAATGAGTTTGGGAAATATATCATTTATTGTTATTTTGCTAATTAGTAGGGTAAAGATCTTTGAGATCCTTAGTTTTAAGAAGTTTATTAGAAGTCTCTTGTTTTAATTATAAATAGGTGTAATTGCTTGAAAGAATGAATTAACAAAAAAAACCTCTAAATTCTTAGGAGATAGATTTTTCTCGAAACGATTATTATTGTTTTTCTCTTGTTCTGATCAGAGATCTTAAAAATTTGGTATCAAATCAGGCTACGAAGAATACGCTTCTACTTTGACAGAGATGGCACCATCTAGTGTACCAACTTGCAGGGAATTAGATCAAGCAATTAGAGAGCTGAATAAGACGATAGACCGATAGTTCGAAGAGCAAGGGAAGGAAGTGCATGACTTCCAAGCTTCAATCATTCATTCAATTGAAACCCTTTCTCATAAGTTCGATACAATCAGTACTTCTTCTAATGCTAACGATTCGGTGGTGCGAAACGGAGAAGAAAGGAACTCTGACTGTCGACATCAAGAAGGAGATAGAGATTCAAAGACTAGCAATGTAGTTACCCATCTGCCTACAATGGGACCATTACGTATCTATTTACCACGATTCGGAGGCGACGACCCAGCATGGTGAGTCTACATGGCAGAACAATGTAAAAAATATCATAAAATAACTAATAAGTAGATAACGACCATTGCTACAATTCATCTAATTGGTGTTGCAGTATCATGGTACCAGTGGGTCGAAAAGACCGTTGGTGAGTTGACATGACAACAATTCACCAAGGATTTGTGTGTACACTTTGGGCCAATAGATGGCGCTGATCCCGGTGATAATCTCTCCAAACTTCGCCAAGGTGGTTCAGTACTTGAGTCCCAAACTCAATTTGAGCGGTTGGCAAATCGTTCACCAAAGTTGACCGAGTCATTCTTAGTAAGTTGCTTCACATCTGGATTGAAATATGAGATTCGAGTGGAAGTTAGAATGCTCCAACCTAACTATTTAGGACAAGCCTTCACTCTCGCTCAAATGCAAGAAGAAACAATGATGGTTAAACAAAAAAAATTACAGCCACGTGACTCGATGTCTAGCAATATTCTCAAGGAAGAAGGCTTGATTCCTAAACGGCTCACTCCAACAAAGATGTATGAGCGTCGAAAACAGGGTTTGTGTTTCAATTGTGACGAAAAGTTTAAGCCCGGACATCATTGCAAGACACAACTTGCTATGTTGGAGGAGTTTAGAGTGGAAGAAAATAGAGAAGGACAACTGGAAACTGACAAAGAAGCCAGTGAGAATCATTGGAATCGCTATAAGTAAGAGTTTTTTTTTTAACCCTTGAGGATAAGGATACTTTAAGAGGGAGGGAATGATGGAAACCTTCTTTCTTTACGCTTTACTTTCCATATTAGAATAGTAGATAAATAGAAAGTTGGGTTAATAGATTTCGTAGGAGGGAAAGAGAGTTTTACAAAAATAGGAAGTTAGGGAAATATATCTAAGGGGGGAAAATACCGGAAAGGACACGCGTCAGCTGCAACTGTTCACCTCTGGTTTACCGGGGTAAAGGTAGAAGTTGAAGGGTGTGATACCCTGACCTGTACTCCGATGATAAAGTAAGTAGGTGGAGAAGATGATGAACAGTAAGACAAACAGTAGCACTGAAAAATATGTGTCTTTCGATCCCTTTAACACTGAAATTCTCGGGGCATTTATAGGTTAACCTTGGTATGGCCATAGATGACCATAGATGCCCATACCACGTGCCCTGCACTCATTACCAAATATGTCAGTAAAATCTGTCACCTGTTGCATCACACGTGAAAGCCTACCATTAGCTCAGTCGGTTGGGTCTGACAGCACACAGAAGTGACCTGCATTAAATGCCAAGGCAGTGCTTTCGGGCCACTTGTCAGAACAATCGATCGCCTCCTGATGACTCCCTCCTGCGAGTCGGTCTCGTTGTTGACTCGAGCTCGAGTGCGTTGTATATGTTTTAAAATATGACCTGGACATCCTTATCTGAATCACAACGGACTCGTTGTTCAATTAACACCGAAAACGTTGTCGAGAATACAACGTCTACGTTGTGCACAAGACAACGAACACATTGTCAAAACTACAACGAGAACGTTGTTCTCAAGACCATGGATACGTCGTAATTGATACAACGTGAACGTTATACATCAGACAATGTTTATCATTTTATTTTAAGCACGTGACTCAAACACACGTCCACGTGTCACTTTTGTGCACAAAACAACAAAAACCAGCTCGTTCCTCAACGTTAATTAGTTTTTATGAATTTTATCCCTTACAATATTATTTATTGTTATTTTGCTAATTAGTAGAGCGGAGATGTTTGAGATCCTTAGTTTTAGGAAGTTAGTAGGAGTCTCTTGTTGAAATTATAAATAAGTGTAATTGTTTGAGAGAATGCATTAATAAAAAACCTCTCAATTCTCAGGAGATTGGTATTCTCGAAACAATTATTATTGTTTTTCTCTTTTCTTGTTATGATCCGGGATCCTAACACAAAACCCACAAAACAAAACAACAGGAAAAACATTTTTCAAAACAGAAAATTAGATTGCTTAAAAAAATATTGTTAACCAAACCTCTAAACTTTTTTTTTTGCTGTTTCTGTAGCAAAGGATCGTTCTTCAGATACGCAGCAAACGGAAATCAATAAAAAGAGAGAAAAATAGAGATGAGGGATGGAGATGTGGGTGATTCCATAGGCTGCAATAATAAAGACAAATCAAATCAAACACGGCTGCAATAATAAAGACAAATCAAATCAAACACAGTAAAAACACAGGATTTAATGTGATTCATTTAGTGTGAGCTATGTCCATATGATTGACTTCTTCACTAATCACTAATAAAGGGTACAAGGATTATATCCTCACTAATTAATGATAGAACTTTAGGCTGAAATGCCCCCAAATACAATTTTAAAAAATCCCAAAAAAATTGCCATGAGGCTGTCCCAGAAGGTCCCACGAATTAGAGACTAGACTTAGAGGAGTTTGGTAACTCTAATCTAAATAAGTAAAGCTTATTTGAAAATTGAGTATATTTAGACTTTAGATTGTTAAGTTAAAGTTTAATAAGATGTCTAGATAGAGATTTAAGAGGTAAAAACCTCTATTTTAAAAAATAACTCATGGCTACCTTTTTTTTTAAAGGTAAAATATAACAATCTAAAGTCCAACTAAGCACAATTTTCAAATAAGCTCTACCTACTTAGATTAGTGTTACCAAACACCACTTAGTGTAAATTGGACCCTAAATGAAAACAGTACTGAAGTTCAACTCAAACTGAATACAAGACACCTCTACACAACAAGGGCATCCAAACTTGACTGCTAAAAGCTTGAGTATATAATTTTATGCCCGTCATCGGACAGGCTAAGTAAGACAGGCCCTACTTAGCCTGACACTGTTCTTTCCCATTTTCAACTCTACTCCAGAATTCTACCCGACTCCATCTAATTCTCCGGAAAGGATCAATTGAAACCCCCTAATTGTTTTTGCTAGACCAACATATTTCCTTGGAGAACCAGTAAGTACTTCTGCTACGAAGAAGGGTTGTGATAAGAAACGACTCAAAAGCCATGTATACACAGCACTTCACATATGTACTTAATAATCTTATACAGCACGAGAATTCATGAAGTGATGCAAATACAAATAAAGAGAAGAGAAAAAGAAGGGGGGGGGGGGGGGGGGACATACTCCATGCTTCATAACTCACAAGAGTGTAAAACTAAAGAATCCAGAGTTAGTGCCAGTGTGTTAGTTGCTCCAGATAAGTTCAAAATTAGTTGATAAAAGCTAACTGTATCTGCAGCACCTTCTACAGTCACCAGTAGAACTGTTAGGAGAATCACACCAGATTATTACACTACACCCCACAACCTGTAATTATTTGTATTCACAGGTATGAAAAGGGCGAATAAAAATCATAAACCAGCCAATACATGGAAAAAGAAAATACTCAAAAAGGTTATGTTCCAGAATCATATTAATGGTAGGCGGTGCATGCATCATACGTATGGTGTGTGCCATCATGTATGTCAATTGGCACAGATCAGTGTGTGGATCACTCATCTCTATTAGTCTTTTTTTCTGTAGGTGCAAAGATCTCCTCATGGACTCCATGTTGTTGCCCTGCAGTCCTGTTCTGTAATTCCATACACTGTATTTTGATGTTGATTTATTGCTCGATCTGGAAGCACGGAGAGACAACTTGTAGATTTTGGTTTGAATGTCCATCTACATCAAGTGTTCACTGCTGTTTTCACCTGCATTACTTCTTTTTTCAAATTAAAGTTGGCAGAAAGCTCTTGGAAGAAATAATATTCTCAACAGGAACAAATGCTCTAATCAGCATACCTCTTGCGTTTGCTCTTCACAACTGTGGAAGAGGAAGGACTACTGTGCCAATTCCTCTTCCTCTGGTTGATGAACCAGTTATTTATTTGCTTTAGTTGCAACCCTGTATCCTGCACCAACCTTGCCTTGTCTTCCTCCTGAAACAATGTCATATAAAAACAAATGGGGATTTAAAGAGTCAAAAATCCAACAGCCAGTTGAATTGAAGCAATAAGAGAGGTATAAGCAACACTTACTGTTGGGTATGGCCATTTGGCATGTGACTGCCACCAAGCTTTTAAAAGAGAGGTAGTGTCTCCTGGCAGTTTTCCTGCTCTTCTCTTACGTAGAATTTCCTCCCTTATGTCCACAATCTTCTCCTTGTAACCCTAAAAAGCAGAGAGATGGTTAGCAATACTGAATTGTGCAGAAATATACTATCAAATATTGTATTCTCACATTCTTCAGATCATGCTTCAGCTCCTGCCTCACGCGCTCCATCAAGGATCTCTCGCTCTCGGTCGGGATGAGAGGACCAAATCCCATGCTGTCTGCCCCCTCCAAGCTTCCATTGTACAAGTTGGTGTCACTATCTGCCTGGTCATCATCATCATCAGACATTGTTGCACCCGTGCCTTCACCTGGAGAGACACCTGTTCATGCAGTATGGTTGGTTACAAATGTAGCCCATCTAAATGGGTGATAGATGCAGGAATATGAAAACCAAAAAGAATAACACCTTCAGTGCTCCATGGATTGCCCAGTACATGTATTTTATGTATCAAAATGGCATACAAATAGCATTCTAACAATATTAAATAAATAGTCATCGGGCTAGCTGGAGAACAGGAAGTCTTAAGACTCAAACCAGCTTATGCCAAATCGACACTCTTGCAGCCTAGCTCGAGGGATTGAGAATCTAATGGACAAATCATTAAATTAGCAAAAATCAAGAGATTTAAAGCACTGCACATCCCACATATTAATGCATGAAACATGGAAATATCCTGTGATCATAGTACAAAAGAAATGATTCCAAAATGGGACTAGAAATAGCATTTAGAACAAAAACCATAATTTTCAACGAAAGGGACTACATAGGTTTAGGTGAAGCCCAAGAAAAGCGCTAAATAGGAGCACAAGAAATTCCTGAAGTAAACCAATTACTTGGGATTGGAGCTGGTAGGTTAAGCGAGGTGTGACTGGATCTCTATGGGCTAATCCCCAGGAAAGATGTCCTGATCTAAAATATGCTTGAGAGGATTAACAATGCTGTAGTGTGGTACCCCACTTTTTGCTGAAACCTCAGGGATAGGGAGATCCAAGAATGCCTATAGCTACTAGAGAAGCTTGACAGGGTTCAAACCTTTCTAGACAGAGAGGATTATAGGACTTGGATAGGAAATTTGAAGGAAGTATTAAAGGCAAGGTACTTCTACAACGTTGTCCTGTTAAAGGAGGATGCCGAATTGGTGAGGATACTGAAATTCAGGATGATTTAGAAGTCACAGGTCCTTTCAATGTCTAAGATTTTGCCTGGTTAACGGCTCTGGACAAGATTCTGACTGTTGATCACCTCAAGAGTAGGGGCCTCTTACATCCTAATAGGTGTTGTAAGTTGTAACTTGTATGAGTCAGAAGGCAGAAGAACTGAAGAAGTCGTGCATTATCTTCTTCTTCACTGCCCAGTAGCGTCAATTACATGGAGCTTATTTATTTCGCTATTCAGGGCAATGCAGATGCAAAAGGAGGTCGATGTTTTTCTCAATTGGCCCAAATAAGACTTTAGTAGTAAAGGCAACTCTCTTTGGGATATGTTGTCATTTGTTATCTCTTGCATATTTGGAGAGAGAAACAAAAGGATTTTTACAGGGTTGAATTCTCTATCCCCAAGCTATGTGCAACGATCAGATAGGACTTCGAAATTGAGCTGGAGCTCTAAAAGAGTTCAAGGATGTTAATTCTTGTGATTTTGTGTCTAGATGGAGTCAATTAGTTTTTTTCGACTCTTTATTTTTTGTATATGCATATAGAGGGAATAGCCTCACTAGTCACTCCTATCCATTCTTTTCTCATTTATCAAAAACAAAATGTGGCTTTCCCAGAGATTAGGGTTGATATCCAGTTGATCAAGTGGCTGGCAATGAAAGATTGCACCACAAATAGTGGTGCTCAGGAGAATGATCATAGGTCCAGGAGAATAATGAGTTTAGGCGCTACTCCCTAATACACACAAAAGGCACAACATGCCCCGACATAGAACATATTCAGTAATATGAAAACTCAGTTAAGTTACAAAGAAATGCCTTTATCCGAGCTCAATGGCAACCTAAACTGACATCAGTGAAGCTCAACTAGCTCTCATTGGTCTTTGTAGGAGAGAGGCAGTGCACTAATAAATGACCACTCAGTGTATAAAAGAGGGCTTTTTACATTACCACCTATATTTGCTAATGTAACATTCTACTTCAAGAATCCCCTTTGAGCCATCTGTAGATAACAATATACTAACCCCCAAAATCAAAATGGTCTGAAATACAAGGAACCTTGTTTTTTAACAAGGGCCCATTCAATAAGTTTCCCTTTAACAATATGACTCGTTAATGTCCCACCTTGAGTCATTAAGGGACTAGTTTCAAGGACCTCAATGCACAACACAACATATGAATCTGTTGAGAGGTTACAGATGCTCAGTTTTCCAATGACTCCAGCTGTAGAAGATCCTATAGAAGATTCCACCAACACATTGGCATGATTTAAGAAATAGGAAAGAAATCATTCTTTTTTCTTGGTTCAAAAAAGAAATCAATCTTCAATGTAAGTACAACACCCATCTTCTTGTATTCATATGATGGGGTTGATTCCTCTGGTTACAAAGGTCTCCACTATATCCAAATAACAATAAATGATTCTGGCAATCAAACTCATGGTTGTTAAATCCTTGCGATTTGCGATTCTAATCCTACGATTCAATTCGAATCTCAAGCAAAACGATTCAAATCGGAGGTGAAAATCTTAATTGGGTAAATCTCATTTGATTTACGATTCTGATTACAATTTGCGATTCAAACCGTACGATTCAGGCAATTCAAGCACGAAACCTCTTTTATGGACCAATACTTAAAAAATATTATTTATTATTTTGATTTTTTAAAGGTACTTTATGTCTTTTAAGAATAGAGAAGAAACAGGAAAACCCCTGTTACGAACATGCCAAAACCTCTATTTGGGTTTTCTCTCTATTACTGACATGCTGTGAAACGGGGAAAAAAAATGAGAAAGAAGAAAGATGATGGAGTTGGATTTTGAAAAAACTTGATAGTTTATTTTATTAGTCTTTTTAATTGTACAAGTCTTTTGATACTTGATCTCATACAATATGATTATATGAGTTTACTTTTGTTGATTTCTCTTTAATGATATTGGGTTTTTTTTTTCATTTTATGAAGTTCATTCGCGTTTTTTATAGTGTATGCAATGAAATATTGATTACTTTTTATCAATAGATTTGAATGAAAACTTTTAGTTAATAGATTATTCTATTTTTCTAATTTATTAAATCATTTTTTTGTACTTTTTAAACAATTTTTTTTAAAAATGGATTGAATCTTATAATTTACGATTTGAATCCTGATTTGAATCGAATCGATCCTAAAATGATTTTATGGTTCGATTACAATTTAACAACCTTGATCAAACTAAATAAGGTGATCAAATGATTTAGACCAACCTTAATAAAACAATATGTTATATATCCAACAGCAAGATACTCAAACAAGTCCATGTGAAACCCGATATAAAGTTTTGAAGGGTAAATTAGATGACCGGATCCAACAAAGGTGGGACATGAAAACAATAGCATCCCCAAAAATGTTTCAGAACATGCATTCCATAAGGAAAAGCATTTTATTCCTAGAATATAAAGATTTTAGGTTCAGCCATCACACTTTATTGAGGGTCATATGAGCAGGAGACTAAAGATTACTGATTAGAACCATTAGCAGTTGACGAACAGGACAAGGATGTCAAAAATATTTGCCTCCGTGATCAAACTAAAAACATCTTAATCATTTCACAAATTATCTGCAATATTATTGAGACTTAAGAGAAGGAGAGAAATTCCAGAGTTTGTGTCAGATGAAGGAAAGTACCTCTGAATGCATTTCAAAATGTATGAAAATAAGAAAAGTAATTGAGAACAAGGTCCTAAAAATCAGAATCTGTTGAATGGAAAATACAATGCAACTATTTTCAACTTTATTAGAAACTGATAGAAGCACAAATGCTTAAAGAAAAACTACAAGGATAACTATAGAAATAGGAAATTGATCCACAATGAAAATCTTAGAAAGAAATTGGAATGTAAAGGGAACTTTCAAAAATGGATGTTGAAAAGGGAACTTTCAAAAATGGATGTTGAAAATGGAACATCGGAAGAGGTTCTCTGAATTCATAGCAAGATGTGAATGTCAATTTGAATAATAAAAAAACAGTGAATTTAAAAGTACTCTGATACTGAAAGATGATTTCATAGATACACTAGGATCAAGTACAAGTGATGCAGAAAGATCCAAGAAGATAAGAGTTATCCTACTGCTGTGCAACAACCATACATCAGCAGTATTAGTTGCAAACTATACAAATTGCATAACAAATTACAATCAACAATACCATGAACAAAATCATGAACTTTAGATTATGTTTTAGAACCTTGTCATGAACTAGTTATGCACGTACAATGTATTAGGGAAATATTTTGTTAGGGAAATAATGATGTAATATCTATGAGACACAGGATCTCATAGATAATCTTAGATTAGTATTTTTAGTATATTAGGATTATTTTTAATATTGTCTTTCCAAGTTAAGAGTTTTGGGTTATCTATTTAAACCCTCCATGGGTCATTGAAATCCACTCAAGAATTCTCAATAAATCAGAATTTCTACATGGTATCATAGCGGGTGATCCACCGCCTATTTTGATTTTTTGTTTGATTCTGCTTTTCCGGCGGGTGGGGCCACCACCGCCCGCAGGGTTTAAAACCTTTGATTTTTATTTTTTTTCTTTAAATAAAAACTCTACTATCATCTTCTATACTTCTACCACCCTCAAGATCATACTCATACTCATGAATCTCTTTTTTTCTTTTCATTTATCGAAAATCTCTCCAACGAGAATTTTTCTTTAAATCATGGGTCATACTTTATGTGCTTTGGGAGAAGATCATGACAACCTGATCTAGTGGGCCACTGGCTCCGACAGAATCAAAATGAGCGGGATGCAACATAGATGGACTTCACAGACTGACGGTGACCACCAAGTACAGTTGGATGTTCTAACTATTCGTCAACAAATTATCAAGAAGACCAAGGGTGAGAAGTACTCGACTTGTGGCAAACCCATGAAGATCTTGATCCTCATGCGTTTGAGGGGGAGTATTATGGAAATATTATGTTAGGGAAATAATGATGTAATATCTATGAGATACACAAGATCTCATAGATAATCTTAGAATAGTATCTTTAGTATATTAGGATTATTTTTAATATTGTCTTTCCAAGTTAAGAGTTTTGGGTTATCTATTTAAACCCTCTATGGGTCATTGTAATCCACTCAAGAATTCTCAATAAATCAGAATTTCTACACAATGCACCAAATCCTATTTGGATAAAGTAACTAACAGTTACCTGTTAAGCTTTGTAGAGATTGCTCAAGATTCCAGCAAGCCATTACTGCTTCCATTGCATGGACGCGGACATGTTGTTGCAGTTGTTCTTTGAAGGAACAGAGCAACAGAATGTAATGTGTCTACAAACAAGGGAAAAAGGAAAAAAGAAAAAGGAGGTTCAGATGTATGAGAACAAATATGATCCCAACAAGAAGAACTGACTGTGAAGCAAATTCAACAAGACTACTATCTTTTGAGCATAAAATTAATAATAATAATAATAAAAAATGTAGTGGACCAATACAATCATATTGTACAAGTGAACCACTACAGCACAAACCACAGGCCATCCATAGCAGAAATGATTATTGTTAAAAGGTTCATCAGTTGAACTAGCTCCCTAAAGATTAAATGATCCCATCAATTAATTATAAAGACAGGAACTTTAAGGGTGTATTTATGGAGAACACTCTACCCTAAGACTAATATGCATATCTGATAATTCCGGCAAGAATTAAGGGGCCATGTAACTAAATATAGTCTCTCAATAACAATTAAAATCTACAATTTAAAAATAAAAATAATATTACATTTTAAATGAAAGGTAATTGCATTGTGGTCAATTATTTCCACAACAAAATCTCTAATAAAGTGCTCTCATCTTTAGCTGGATTTTAAAACAATAAACACCAATATAAACAAGAGCTTCATTGCACAGCATAAAACCCCGAAATCATTGTTGAGGATGAAGAATCAACATTATCTGTTTCCTCTTTTCGAGTGTGGAGATCTTATATGTTTACATGTTTTGTCCAAATATAGTGGTATATCACTATGTTATTTTGTGTTGGAGTTAGTCCCACATCAGTTTAAGATGTGTTTAGCTCCCATCCTCCAATCTGTATAAAAAGGGTTTGCTCTTTTATTTCTCCACTCAAGATGTATCACCTTGAACAATAGGAAGCTCTAACCTCTTAGCATGTCCAGCATTTTCTTAGTTTAAATACTTTTCTTGCAATAACTAAACCCAGATTCAGTCCATCTCCTCTAGACTTTGAACTATCTAAAGACAAAAAAAAATGTTTGATCTCAATTAATTTCTTTTGAAGGAAGGGATGAAGAGATTTCTTTAGCAAAACTCAGGTCTGCCCCCACTAATGAGTATTCCTAAACTATCCAGAGGCTAAATCGATTTAGACCATACATAAAGATCAAAATAGAGGATGTGGTCACAAATCTCACATCCGTCATTGTGTCACAATGTGAACCACTGTGTTGGTTGTGCTCACTCATCACTTGCTAAGGAAAACAATAAAATTAATTCCAAATATGTGGTTCTAAAGAATCTAGACTTAATGAAATAAAATAATGAAATACTAATTCCAAGAAAGTGGTTCTAAGGAATCTAGATTTTATGAAATAAAATAATGAAATACTAATTCCAAGAAAGTGTTTCTAAAGAATTTAAACTTTATAAAATAAATTAATGAAATCATAATTCCAAAAGTGTGGTTCTAAAGAATCTAGACTTCATGAAATAAAAATTCAAATGAAACATCATTAATAATTACCATTTTGCAACATAATCAAATAATTGGGGTGTTCAATTTGCCTTGGCTAACTATTTTACTAGAGAACGCTTTAGGCTATATGATGCAGGAGCATCCACACTGGGGTGGGGTGGCCTACGGGGTGGGGGCCACTGAGGGGTGGTCCATGGGATGGGGCCCGCTGAGGTGGGGTGGCCCATAGGGTAAGGCCCACTTGAAGGTCTCGACCGGGTTGCCTTGGGTTATGAAATAAAGGGATTTCATCTCACACTCTCATCAGTCGCGGCTTTTGTGGAGTATGGTTAAGTCCCTCCATCATTATATGTCCAAGATAAGCTGATATTTGAATAACAAAATCGTTGTTGAGTTTGAAAGGAAATGTTCAACACCATTAGTTTAGTTGTTATGACTATCTATAGTGTTATGTAGGTATGTATAATTCATTTTATAGGTTGGTACTAGGGCTGTAAACAGAGTGGATATTGGTATATCCGAATTCGTATCCGATTATATATCCGGACATCCAAATTCGAATAAATATACGGTAGATAGTGAAATATGATATCCGACTCCGATTAAAATATCCGGTTTCGGATAGTATCCGAATTGTCCGATTAATTTTTTAAAAAATTAAAAAATGTAAAAATATATAAATTTTTATTAAAAAATATATTTTAAAGGTTATATTAATTTTATAAATTTAAATATTATTTATATATATTGTATAATCAGACGGATATTTATCGGATCGGATATAACAATATCCGAATTCGTATAGTATTTTACTATCTGATTCTGCTCCACCGGATACCTATCCGGATAATTATCTGACTAAACGGATTCGGATACGAATCGGATATGGATAATATCCGCATCCGTTTACAGCCCTAGTAGGTACCACGTAGGTTGAAGTTGTGTTTAAACTTTAAAGTATTTACTCCTCTGAATAATGAGCTGGGTCTTCTAATTGAGTTGGAAATTTCAACAAGATGTGCATCTGGACCAAGATTTCAAACTGTAGCTCTAATATCTGAGTGAGTTCATATATCTAAATCTTAATTTCAGTGTGACTCAGTCAACAACATCAAGCATACAATTTGGTGTGAGTTAGTTGATATGCTTGAAACTTGGCTGGGCGTAGGAAATTATTTAGATAACTGGCAACTGAGCAAAGTACCTTTCACAATCATCTCAAACTGATACCTCCCCAAACTGCGACAATTTGGCTGAGTTGCACAGGACTTTGCCAAGATCTAAGACCCTAGATTTAATATAAAAGTATCCTTGTTAGTATAAATTAAAACATTAAGCAGGAACGGATAGCCTGCTTAGATGCAACAGGTTTGGATTCTTTTAAGTTATAACTACAAGCTTTCAGACATCGCAGCTAAGATGTCCAGACCAAAGAGTTCCATGTGTTCCTCCACCAAACCCCCTCGTCATTTATAAATTTCAATTCAAGGCCCTCTGCTACATGGGAAAAGAAGAGCCTCATTGCCCCTTTTTACCTATGTTTTAAGATTAAAAAAAAATTAAGGGTTGTCATTCACAGTGTAGAGATCTAATAAATTGGTAGGTTACAGAACGGATGTGAACAAGAGAACTGTCCACACTGCCAATCAAAGATTTTTCTATCAGATGGCTGGCCTGGATTGACCAGTCAGCCTCCATTACTGACAACTCCTTTCCTAACGGGAAAAATAAACCTATTGTTTCTAAAAGAAAACTTTTTTTCAATAAAACACTATTGATACATGAAAATGATATTGCCACATGTCATCATACAACTCCTCCAGACCAAGAGGACTTGCCACTTGTGCTAAGTGACTGCTAACAGCCGATCTGATATATTTTGTGCCTTTGTGCTAAAGACCTTGGTTGTATCCCCAAGGCGATATATGGAAAGTCCTTGGCAGTATCCCCAAGGAAATATATGGAAAGTCCCTATAAGTCTCAGCAAAACAATAAATGGAAAATCCTTGGTAATTTCCTAGGCGTCTTTAGTTAAGATTTGGATTATATGTGTAAATATTTATATACTATTGCAAAATCACCTTGGAAGTGTTGCCTAAGGCGGTAAGAGTATCTTCACCTAAAATCTAATTATATTTGATGGATAGATTTTCTTGAGGCATATGACCCGCCTTAAGAGGGTTATTATTATTATTATTATTATTTTGGGAGAGATTTTGGTTATTGTGGTTTGGAGGGAACAAGAAGAATTTGTAAGAAAATAGTATGGAGGAGATTTCTCTAGCCATGAATTCTGGAACAGATAAGATCAGAGATACGGCATTATCATAAGGCCCTGCATTTCAAGATCTACAAATTTCAAACTATTTTTCACACGCTCGCTTAATCAGTTGTCAGATGCCAAAACATGATTGGAGCTACAGCTAGAGCACCGATCATCAATTATCACTCGTGATCAAACATCGTCAATGAAATTGGCTTCTTCGATGAGAAATCTCTGCGATTATGTGTTTTCCACCTCTAACTCTATCAGTTCTACTGAACGATTGAGCCAAACTCCATTGATGATCATTCAAGTCATGTTTCTCTTTAACCAAATAACCATAGTAAGCACAAAATGATGTCATCTCAGAATAACCTTGAGATCTCTACAGATCCAAAGCGAAAGTAAAGGAATCAAAATCGTATGCAGACGAATTCCGGCAAAGACGTAGATGGGATGTTCCTAGCAGAGTCGCCAATTGTTGCGTGTTTCTACATCATCTGAATTTAGGCGGGCGGTGGGACGATTCAAACCTTATTATTTGTCATCCATCAACAAACACTCATCCTTTTCTTTTAGGTGTGCTGCGTGTTTCTACATCATCTGAACTATCCATAAAAAATAAGACCCCATACCAATCATAATATAACACAACACAACTTATTGAAGCAGTCAACCAATATGGGAGTTCAATATAGAGCTCAAAGGTTGATGATCAGATCATATTTGCAAAGTGGACAATTTCATTTATGTGCACCTCATGAAATTCATATTAATTTTCCAGCCTTCAAAGTGGAATATCCTCATCGACTTTTTCTTTCTCAAACATAAATCCCCAAAATGACTCCACCCACCATCTCACATATAATAATTTCCTTTCAAAGTTGAGTTATTTTTGTGGTCTCTTTTTTTTTTTTAGCTATCCTCACCCAAATATGTAACATTAAACCAAATATTGATACCCTATCATGTCTGGTAACTATTTTTTACGAAAATTATATTTGTCAACAAACAAGTAAAAGAACATTTTTTAGGATTTCTCATTCCATGAAGTGATTGCATCCCTTTGCCAAGATCTTGATCATTCCACATGATGCCAACTTCAACATCATACGAACCAACTAAGCCAACATCTTTCAAGCTCCCTTCTCAATATTTTCCATTTGATTAAAATAAGTTTAGGAGATATATAATATGAGAGCGTTTCATAATAAAACAAAACATTTCCAAAAGCAAAATTACTACATCCAAGTAATGGAGACCAGGAAGGCAAGAACCTTGAGCATAGTGAATCAATAAATCAACACCTTTTGAGAATCCTAGATCATGAAATCATGATGCAAAGAAAAATAACCTTAATGCACAGCCAGGAGACGTGAAAATCCAGATAACTATCAGCACTGTGGTTTCTTAGAGGAAAATGTATAACCCTGTGCACATTTTTGCCTTTTTGATTCAATAATTTAAAAGTGTCCTTAGAGTATCTTTCTATAAATATCTCCACACTAACTTTATTAATCTAGTCTATCTATTCATTCATCTAAATAACACTAATAAAGTCAACCTTCCAACAAAAGAAAAACACTAATAAAGTCTGCAATATCCCTAATCCCATCCGGAAGACTGAAAACGATGAAGCCCCAAGTAAAGTGCGGAAAAGTGCGTCTAGGTCTTTGACATAACTGTCTAATGCATATGATGGATCCTCCGTCAGATAGTCTTTCCTATTATCTGCTGGTCATGGACTCATTTCGCTCTTAATTTTTGAGTTCCATACTCTCAATTTTGATGTTTGGATTTGGGTGAAAACCAATGACTTTTGAAAGCATTAATTTCACTCTCTACTTCTTGCAAACCTTCTTCAAGTATCGTCGTCATGAAACTTTCAATTTATTCAGTTTTTCAAACTGTAAGGACAAGAAAATTTGAAATCAACATCCTAGTCACTCCCCTCGTCAGTTAATTCAAAAACTTCAACCATGATTGCTATCACGACTTCCACCATTTTGGCAACATTTGAAGCAAGAAAAGATCTCGTATTTTACACTCCAGCTTCAAAATCAACAAGTATTCATTCCCAAAGATTATTTGATTTGAATCCATCTACTATAAAACCCATGGCTACCAAAGAAAGTAGAAACATAACCTTCCATGGAAAGTACCCCATATTTTCTCCAATATATCTTGAGTTGGAGATTCCAACTTCAATAATGTATAAAGTATAATTTGTCATTTCAATAGGTATTGAGTTGGAGATTCCAACTTCTCAATAATTGCACAAACCTCCTCACATTATTGAGATATATTTGTCATTTCAATATGTATAATGTATTATATATGTGTTCAAGTTACTGTGTCTAGTTACTCTAAAACGATTGATTTGTATTTGGATTGCCATCCTCAATACATCTTAAAGCCGATGTATCATGTTGAACCATTAAATTTCAGAAGACTTAGATCCCACTAAAGTTTTTGAGCCAGAATGTCGGTACCTCACTGTTAGAACTCATCAACTTCTGTTGTAAAGAAGATAAACCCACTCACACCGACAACAGATATTTAAGATTAGGATACAACTATGAGATTTGAGCAGCTTGTTCCAGAAATTTGAAGGTGTGCATCCAGAATAAATTATCTAACAGACCAAAAAGTACTACAAGTCTACACCATTTAACAAGAGATTGTCCAAAGTAATCCCAAATTCCTATTTTCAAATGAAACATCATGTTGAAAAGTTTTTGAGAAGCTTCTATTTCACGATCCCCCTCTATCATCTTCATCAAATCTATGTTTTTTCCATGATAAAAAATCTCCAAAGAGAAAAAAGAGCATCATCCAAATTATATCCACCTCCATTAATGAATAGTAATAAGAACTCAAACCAAGGCAAAAAATTGAAAGGCTCCAAAGTTCAAAGGGAATCAAAACAAGATGTGAGAATAACTAGCAAATAGAATCATCAAATTTCTGTTGTCTCTCATAAATCACATACTACTACCAAACTAATCATAACCAGATTCAAAAAAATCCATGAAAAACAGAAATTCAATAAAGGATCCAAGAAAAACAGGGCGAAGAAGCTTAATTACCATAAACTGATCAAGCTCCTTGTCCTCGCCTACCAGTGACTGATTACCCTGTCCAAGAACCGAATACTTAGCAACAACATTCTGCAACTGTGCAAGCTGTGCATCAATCCGTGGCAACTGATCCACCGGCGTTGCAATCCGCAGGCACGCAACATGCGCCGAAAGCAACTGTTCGTACAGTGGATGCGCCAAAATATCAGCTTTATCTCTTGCATTCTTCCAAGAACCCAATCCATCTCCACCGCCATTATCCTCCTGCTTCGGATTATCATCACTGTTCCTATTTTCACCATTAGCGTTCAAATCAGCCGAGCCGTGCGATATCGCAGCAGCAATCATCGAGTCACTCGACACCGGAACATCGTCTCCGGCACCGCCAACATCGCTAGCGTTCCGCCGGAGAATCGGCCGTGGAATCCACTGGTTCGAAGCGCCGGACGTCGGAGAGTCTGAATTCGTCTGTAGGTGAAGAAAATTGCCGTCACCGTACTGGTTCTGTTGCCGGAGAATTGCGTTGTTTAGCCATGTCGGTCCTCCACCACCGCCGAGCTGAGGAGGCGGTTTCCCGGCTGTTTCGATCTTCAGTCTTTGGATATCCTTTTGCTCTTTTCCGGCACCGTCCGACGAAGACTGGCCTTGCTGGTCCGGTAACATACTGCGTAAAACCGCCGTGTTTTGCCCTAAATGCTGCTCTGAGAAATGCTGGAGTGCCATTTCGCGTAAAAGATGGTTGTGAAACGCCATTAATAAGCGGTTTCACGGCGATTATCGCATCCTAATCTGGTTTTCCAGAGCTAGAAAGAGAGACTGCTTTATTCTCATTCACGTAGAGAAAGAGAGGCAATATGAGAGGATATATCTTATCTTACTACAAACGTATTAGTGAGATAAAAGCGGTTTCATGGAAGAGAAAACCGCTCGTGAAACCGCTTAACGTTCTTTGTTTCGATATTCTTGGAGATGTAATCAGACAACTCTTCTTCAACTAGAAGACATGGATTAATGCTAGATAGTGTTCGTCGTTGGTTCTGCGGTCGGTTATCTAGGTGAGGTGACCGGTTATAGCCGGTTGGTTTCTCTCTCTCTATCTCTAACACGACAAAAAGCCTACAATAGCGCGAAAAGGCTCGCCACTTTCTCCGCCACTCGCGGACAACGACCACATTTACACACGCGGCGGATTAAAGGCGCGTGGACCACGTAAGAGCACGCGCAGATAAAAGCGAATGAGGTTTATACACGTGGACAAAGGAGCGTGTGAGTGGGGTTATTGGTGTTTCTGAGGCGCCGCCGGCTTAATGACGCTACTGTACGTGGTCCCTTGTAAAGGCCGAAAGCAAGTGGTCCCGATTGCTTAGACTGTCAAATGTGTGGGCTGCAGATAATCTCAACCGTCCATGTGGCATTTGGTAGATGGTCCCCCTATATAGTCGCTGAACGCTGCCATAGGCCTGACGACATTTACTCGCTGAGCTGCCGACGTAAAAAGTTGAATCGTACGGAACTCTGTCAGAATATTTTTTTGTTTTCGCATAACAACTGCTTTAGATTTTTTTGTTTTTTTTTTAAATACTAGATTTAGGAATTATAAAGGGAAGTGATTTAAAACTCTTTCTATCAGGAGTTGAATTTTTGGATTAAAAATTTTAAGGGTGCAAGCACTAGATGTGCCCCATTGTTTAAAGCATGTGTACAACGGCAATCATTCGATTTTTAATTACGATCAACCTCTCCATAATAGGTACTATGCGGAGGTTTTTTTAATCACTTTTCATTTATAAATCAGGTTATATTTTATTGATGATGGAATATGATAAAATAACACATGAAAATAATTTGCTAATCAGATCAGAACCTGAACTAATCAGAAATCATATGAATAAAGATTATGCTGATCCGAAAAATATTCTATTGTCTTAAAGTATTTTGTTCTGAATACAAATTTTGAACTAATAGTGTATCAGATATTCATTTACACTAGCTTTACAGTTTAACGTTGTTGAAGGCATAATAAACCTTCAGGTATTAATTACTAATGTTTTTCTCGGTCTGAATAATATTTTACAGATATTCAGATAAGCTTTTGATCATGATAAAATCTTAAAAAATTCGAAAGGTTTAGATACTTTAAAGTATGTCACGTTTGAGAATAAAATCCGGATTCCGAGCATGCTGATTGACTCACTACGTCGTCATGATCTAAAAAGTAGCGGAGTATTCAACAGATGATATAGTCAAAGGAGCATATTTTGACTAATTGATAAGCTTTCAGAAATCAGATAGAAAGCTCAAAGACGGCCTATCCCGTCGGGACTAAATTTGTCTTTGGTAAGATTTCAATAAAATCAGATTACTGAATGTATTCTAATGCCATTATGATATCTTATTCTTCAAGACAGGTCTTGAATCAATGGCGTTGCGAGCTGATGCTGATCAGAAGCTTGAATGAGTCATACTCCGTTGAGACGAAAAGACGGTTACCGATTCAGCCTCATCTTCATAGGAATTCGGTGGAAAAATATCATGTACCCTATTACCTTTGTCATGAGGTAAAGGCATTGATTGCCTTCTTCATAAAAATGGGCGTGTGTGTTCCTCCCATCTCTTATTCGAGCAAAGTATCGATTACTTCCTAAGTTGACAGTCAGGAGGGAATGGTGATGATGTATCTGCCCTCATTTTCCTGTGGGTTATTGGAGGAAAACGCGATCTCCATAGTCTCATTCTCTCGTACTAGATGATTGAGGTCTGACAGTGAATACGATATCTACCCTGAGAATAGTACCATTGTCCAGTACTTATGATTTCTCTAGACAAGGTATCCCAAAAGCTTATGACCCGCCTTTGGTGTACGATGATTTATATATATATTATATATATTTGGGGGAATGATTATGAGATGTGGTCTGGAGGGCTAGGATAGAATTTGTTAAAATAGATAAACTCCTTTCTGAAAGTAGTTTGCTTTTTTAACATTTGAAGTATGCATTTAAAAGCTTGTTTGGGTCATAATAGTCTAAAGGATTAAGTCATAACTGAAAGCCAGTTATGGCAGTTTGATGAGCTGACAGCTCTTTTATAAAAAAAACACGTGGTATTTAATAGATAGGCCTTCTTTAATAGCTGTCAGTTATTTTTAACAGATTACATCCATTTGATTAACATATATGCTCCCTTTAACGGATGCAAGCTGTTTTTTAACAGAATATAAGTTAGTTATTGACAGAATGACTCCATTTAACGGATTCTGTCAACATTCTAACAGATTGGCTCCTTTTAACAGCATACAATTGTTATATGTCAGAATCAGTTAGATGTCACATCATAGAATATTTTTATATATTATTAATTAAATAAAATGATTTTCTTCTATAAATAGGGAAGGACCAGTAAGAGTTAAGGATCGGATTTTGGAATATCAGATTAAGATTAGTCCTTAAAAACCCTTTTTGGAGTAAGAAACAAAAAGAGAGAAACTCTTGTGCTCAGACATTTTTCAGGTGTTCTTCAGTGTTTTAAAGGAGGAAAGCTATCAGTTCATTAGGATTCTTCACTATTCTCTCTTCTCTCCCTCGGATCACTTCCATATTTTCTTCTCTTGTCTTCACTCTTTCAGGAAACCAAAGGAGGACAGTTAACGAGAAGTGTAGCTGGGCTCTTTTGGCTTGCAAACTGATCACCCAGAAATACCTGAGGTGGAGCTTGAAGATGATGATCCAGTCATCAAAAGTTTGAAGATTTATCCTAGTCAGCAAGCTTCTGAATCCTCAGTTTCACCATATTTTAAAATGTTTAAAAAGTGATTATAATACTATTGTTACATGTTGGTTTGTAATCTCGATATTATCAACGATTTCGAGCCTCCATCCCAAACTGATATTTTCAGAATTTTGATTATTTAGGTGGGATTTCATAACTCTAGTTTATTAGGATTTTATTATATATATTAAAAATCATATTTTATTAAATTTTAATATATTTATATAAATATTATTATTTTATTTTTAAAATAAAATATAAATGTTTGGAATTTTATGAAATTTAGTTTTAAATGTCAATATATTTCTAAATTTTAATAATAAAATTATTTTAAAGAAATTTTTTGATATTTCAAAATTCCAAAATTTTTGAAATCTTGGTCGATAATCATACCCGATATCAAGGGGTTGGACGAAACCAAGATTTCGTTGGGATTTCAAAGCTTGGTGACATGTAGTGCACAATAATATCCTTGTAAAAATTAAGTGTCCCCTTTTAACTCCCTTTAGCTATGATTAAGATTCATTAACCCCTTAGCGTTAAACCATCTAATCTTGGGTTTTAGGAAAAAATTTAATCACGCGGGTTGAAACATATTAACCATAATTTAAGGTTAGTTAAAGGGGTGTCTCCTTTGAATTTGTTTAACTGTGGTTAATATTCACTAATCCATAGTTAAAGCATCTAACCTTCATTTTTAGAAAATAAAATTTAAAAACTTAGCCACAAGAGTTAAAACTTGTTAACGGGGTTTCTCCTTTTAACTCCCTTTAACTATGCTTTAAGCCTATGTGTTGGTGAATCTTAACCATAGTTAAGGGCATCTACTTTTAACCCTAAGAGTTAGTGGTAAAATAACTATTCTACCCCTGTGACATGTGTCCCCTTTTCACTCCCTTTAATCGTGGTTAAGATTCATTAACTCTTAAGGTTAAAACATCTAACCTTAATTTTTAGAAAAAATTAACTGAAGGATTAAAATTTGTTAACCATAGTTCAAGTACAATTTAAGGGCATAATAGTTATTTTACTAACTATTATAAATGAAAGTCCAACAAAACTAATAATTGAGGTTCTTTGTCTAACCGTTGATCAATGATGAGTTAATTTGCAAATCTTGTACCCATAACAGTGTATTTGCAAACAAGGATAAACTTAGCAATTGATATGCAAAAACCGTTTTTTATCAAATATTAATATATATATATATATAGAGAGAGAGAGAGAGGAGAAGGTGACTAGTCAGCCAAGCTGATTATACTTTATAATCAACTCACCTTCTCTATACCGTTAGATCTCAAACAATGGTTAGGATTAAGAGATCACTTATTGTTCTAATTTTGTAATTTTCAAAATTATCCTTAATAATCTCCAATCACGTTTTCTCTCAAAACATTTCATTCTCTTCATCCCTTCCGTGCAAAGAGAATCCAGCTCGAAGGAATAGCTTTTGGTAAGAAACCCTCTCTCTCTCTCCCCTCCATGCCTATCGAAGAATGGCCGTGAGTTGGTCTCCACCACTAGGGTGGTCCACATATAATGACTTTAGTTGGCTATACGACTCCGCATAGATTGCTTGAGATCCAAGCGAACTCCACCAAGGCATAGAAGGAACCGACGACAACTGAGTAATAGGATTATGGAAAATTCCTCCATGGTCTTTGAAGCACACAATCTGCATTGTAAAATGTAAATACCCCTATTGTTAACTGTAGCGGATAAAATTCGTAAAATGGAGCAAAAAGAGGGGGTAAAATAGTGATTTCTCAGGCTCGGAAATTTTGACAATTTAGCCGTCATAAGCCCACTTGGGCTATGAGCTGGCTCACTTGAGTGTTATCTGACAGGCGATCTTATCATGACTGCACAAGTCATGATGACTGAAAATGCCTGTAAATAAGCAAGAATCACCAGAGAGAAGGGATGGATGATGCGCAAGAGAGGAGGATGGTGAGAAAGGCAAGAGAGGAGAGAAAGGGCAGAAGAAGAAGAGAAAGAGGATGGTGCGAAAGGCAAGGAGGATGGTGCGAAAGGCAAGAGAGAGGAGAAAGAGAAGAAGAGCAAGAGCAAGAGCAAGAGGAAGAGGAAGAGGAAGAGGAAGAGCAAGAGGAAGAGGAAGAGGAAGAGGAAGAGGAAGAGGGAGATCTGAGAAGCTTGATTCATTCACACCCCTACCCTGAAGTGCTGTGTAGATGGCCACTCACCCGATTCTCTCATCTTCCTTTGGAGTTATCCAGCTACATGGTGCTCTTTATGGCCTCACAAGCGTTTATGGCCGTCAGATCCTCTCAAATAGGCCATGTCCGCCTAATGCTCTTTATGAATGGTCACACTGCCACTTGCAGGGCCTTGCAGTTGATCATCTGTTGAGTGCCATCACACTTGAACTTGTGCCTGACGCTGTGAATAGTGCCAAACCCGTTGTGCTGTGTACAGTGCCGAATACGTTGTGCTGTGAATAGTGCCGAATACGTTGTGCTGTGAGTGGTGCCGAATCCGTTGTCCCGTTGTGTTGTGCATAGTGCCGAGCTCGTTATCCGTTGTCTGATGTACAACGTACCCGTCGTGAGCTGTACAACGTACACGTTGTTGCTGTACAACATACACGTTGTCTGCTGTACAACGCACTCGTTGTCTGATGCACAACGTATACATTGCCAGTGCCTTATCAGAGCTACATTGCCAGTGCCTTATCAGAGTACGTTGCCAGTGCCTTGCTCGAGCTATGTGAGCTACGTTGTCAGTGCCTTGTCCGAACTATGTGAGCTACGTTGTCCGAGCTATCTTATCAGAGCTAGAGCTACGAGGTCAGCGCTACGTTGTCAGTGCCATATCCGAGCTACGAGGTCAGTGCTACGTTGTCAGTGCCATATCCGAGCTACGAGGTCAGCGCTACGTTGTCAGTGCCATATCCGAGCTACGAGGTCAGCGCTACGTTGTCAGTGCCATATCCGAGCTACGAGGTCAGTGCTACGTTGTCAGTGCCATTTTCGAGCTACGAGGTCAGTGCTACGTTGTCAGTGCCATATCCGAGCTACGAGGTCAGTGCCACGTTGTCAGTGCCATATCCGAGCTATGAGGTCAGTGCTACGTTGTCAGTGCCATATCCGAGCTACGAGGTCAGTGCTACGTTGTCAGTGCCATATCCGAGCTACGAGGTCAGTGCTACGTTGTCAGTGCCATATCCGAGCTACTAGAGCACGTTGTCAGAGCACGTTGTCAGAGCTGCGTTGTCCGAGCTACGTCCTTTGTGCCTTATCTGAGCCATGAACTTGTGCCTCCTGAGCTACAATCTCCAGAGCATAACACCAGAGCTCGTCCTCAAGTGCATATGCCCAGTACCCTCACGATAAGTATCTCTATACTATCATGTGCTTTGTGCCTTATCATGTGCTTGTGCTTTGTGCCTTATCATGTGCTTGTGCCTCGTGCCCTATACTGTGCTTGTGCCTTATCATGTGCTTGTGCTTTGTGCCTTATACTGTGCTTGTGCCTTGTGCCTTATACTGTGTTGGTGCCTTATACTGACTTTATCATCGGAGCTTATTTCAGGGTGCACACCCGCCCCCTCAGGCTCATTCACAGGTGGAGTTTTGCTATCATTCCTCTACCAGCAGAGCAGCTACAGACGCGTGGCCACCACGGGATTTTTTCCTTTTCATTAACCAAGGCAATTTTCTGCAAGTTTGATTTAATTGCCTGCAATTCAAAGTCCCTAGCTATTAGAATTTCCAGCAAATTTTACTAAATCCAAACCCCACCCAATGGGGGGTAATTTTCCCAGGAGAATATCTTCTAGAAATCTGTCATAGCTGTGATTTAACGCAAGTAATTCTTCATTCTCTCATTTAAGTAATTTTGTCAATCTCTCATTCAATCCACAGAGGAATCCAAAGCAGAAGCATAAGGAGTGAAGGGGGGTTACAAATTGAAAAGAATAAAAAATCCTAGGACACCCAAATATCTAAAGATAGATAAAGTGATAGTTACTTCTATTTCACACAAAATTATTTTTTTTAAGAAGAAGAAGGAAAGGAAAAACTGGAAATTCTGGACACTTACATTACCTTTCAGATCAAACAAACAAACCCAATTCAGCACAGTTCTCATAGAACCCAATTCACTAGGGAAAACCAAGAGAGCGAGAGAGAGAGAGAGAAGAAATATAGGAGAGAGAGGGGTGGGAAATGCGTAGTAAATGGAACTACACGGCAAACAACCAATGCACTATAGCTTTCAAGGAGAGAGAGAGAGAGAGAGAGCTCTGGATGGGGAGAAATAGGCTGGGCAGAGAGAGAGAGAGGGAGAGAGAAAGAGCTACGGTTTCTTATGAAGAGAGAATGAAATGTTTTGAGAGAAAACGTGCTTGGAGACTACTAAAGGTATTTTTGAGAATTACAAAATTAGAATAATAAATGATCTTTTAATCCTAACCATTGTTTGAGATCTAACGATATAGAGGATGTGAGCTGATTATAAAGTATAATCAACTTTGTTGACTAGTCGTCTCTTCTATCTCTCTCTCTCTCTCTCTCTCTCTCTATATATATATATATATATATGTTAATTTTGAGGTGGAGCTTTGCTTCACAGGAAAAGTAGAGCTTCCCTACTTAGTTTAAAGGCAATGACTATTTTGCAATTATGAGGAAAGATAGTGGAATTTTTTTTTTCCCATCGTGAAACAAAGTTCCTATAGGTATCTGAACCGATTTTGTTGACATTTATTTATATTATTATTATTTTGTTTCAAGATATACAGTTAGGATGAAACCAATCTTTTCTAGGTTAGCAAATGGGTGGATACCTCAACCATCACCATAGTTGTTAAAGGCGTTGCCTTAGCCGCCTCAGGCGATCACCTAGATGACCAGGCACTCTGCTAGGCTCAGGCAATTAGTTGCATAAATGGTTATTATTAAAATCTGATATATGTAAAATAATTATTGTTTGAGGATATAATGTTTTATTTTATTTGAATATGGTAGTTTGGTAAACAAAAAAATATGATATTTTTGTATACTTCTCATGTCTTTTACCATATAATATATTAGAATTTATATATCCAATCCAAAAATTAAGATTTGCATATATAAGAAGAAAGAAAAGACGAATGGTGGCAAATATGTTTTCCTCTCTCTCTCTCTCTCTTCGTATGTGGGTGAACCATATGGTCTCCATCTATTTTTTGCATGGGTGTTAAAAGCTCCCCTAGGCAACAAGGCATACAATTGGGCTTAGGCAGCCCAATAACATAAAAGGCATTTGAATGCCCAAAATTCATTTTGGGACCCCCAAAACTCTAATAAACTCATAGTTAAAGGGGTCTTTTATAATTTAAATAAGTGTACGCCTCATAATTATATATTGTATATTTTTTTATTACTTTTATTAAGCATAATCGAGAAGAATGAGTAAGAGGTACGACATCTTCCTCTCTCCACTTTATCTTATGTAGAACCCCGGATCTCACAGTCA
Source organism: Tetracentron sinense (assembly GCA_015143295.1). Taxonomy (NCBI): domain Eukaryota; kingdom Viridiplantae; phylum Streptophyta; class Magnoliopsida; order Trochodendrales; family Trochodendraceae; genus Tetracentron; species Tetracentron sinense. The sequence continues at coordinate 10,126,993 of CM026554.1, forward strand.
CTGTTCATGTGAATATGGTAATGAATAATGTCTTGCATAGTGTATGTAAGGGCCTAAAGCCTTCCATAGGTCCTTGGTTTGAGGAAGGAAAGTGAGGATTGTACATGATTGTTTTGAATCTCAAAACAAGAGTGTAAAATACTCTAAGTGTCGAAAAGAATAAGGTATAAAATGCCATAAGTGTGTGTGTAGAAATCGGAACCGAGTTCCCGACTCGCGAAGTGAAGCTCAATCTCTATTCATTAGTTCAGCGCTAAGATGTAGAACTGGATCGTATATGGGTCGTCGATTCATGAGTTGAGAAGGCCGTTGAGAAGGCCAAAAGCCTTCTTGCATTGTTGTAGTTGTAAGATAAGCTATAATGAGGGTTTTACCTTGAGTTTGATTGGGTAGGAGTATGTGCAGCTCAGAAACACTGAGTATAAGAATACTCTAAATGTTTTAAAGTCAAGATATGAAATGCCCTAAGTGTTATGGTGTTAAGGCCACGTGGATCTTAGTGTTCATGAGGGTTTTGTTTCCATGGCTGTGTTAGAAATTGTCTTAGGGTCCTAAGAACCTTTATGAATAGCTTAAGGATGTTAAAACAAGAGTGTGAAACACTCGAAGTGATCAAAGTTAAAAAGAAGAAAAAGGCCATTCGCATACCCTTAACTTTAGGGAGGCATATTTTTGTCTTCTCTGATTGGAATCGAGTAATTCTTAAATTTTTGGAAAGATATTGAAACCCTCTTTGAGGTTCATGTTTATCATTTTTTCAGATTTTGAGTCAGGGTTGAGTTAAAAGTGAGATTTCCGAAGTCGGATCTATTGCAAATCTGGGCTGCTGAAATCCATTTTCGGACCAGTCACATTTAGGGGCAATTTGGTCCATAAATAAAGAATAACTAGAGATTTTGCAAAACATCAAAGTTGTTCTCCTTTAAATGAAGAGTCCAACGCAAGTTGAATCGTCAAAATTCGATAAGCGAGTCAAAAGTTATGGCCGAAATACCAAAGTGTGAAAATTTGGAAAATTTCTGTCAGGATTACGAGCGATCGTACAGACCCTACGAACGATCGTAGGTGAGCTACGATCGATCGTAGAAAATCTACGAGTGATCGTAGAATTTCAGAAATGGCCAAACTTTCTATAACGTTTACGATCGATCGTAGGAAACTACAAGCGATCGTAGCAGATCTACGAAAGATCATAGATATGCTACGAACGATCGTAGGTTGCGAACCCAGTTTTCGTGTGCGGGATTTTTAGGGTTTCTACTTTTGCCTATAAATAGGGCATCCTTTTGGGGGTTTTTGGCTTACCCTAAACCTAAAAGGAGAGAGAGCGAGGAAGAAGAGAAGGGAGATTTGGGGAGCATCCAAGGAAGGTTGTGGAGTGAGATCAAGGGAGCTCAAGGTGTGGATCTTTCCCCAATTCAAGTTTGGAGCATTTCTTCAAGAAGGATCATCCTCCATCAAGTTGGGGTTTTCAAACAAAGGGATTTCTTCAAGATCAAGTGTTGATCCCCAAGGTTAGTACACCCTCCTAGCTAGCTTAGCAATAACCTAGATTTTCTTAAAAATGATTATGCATTTAGCTTGTATATTCTATTTTCTTGAGATCAACCAACATTTTCCTCAAATGTGAAAAGTTAACTAAATGTGTATGGATTGAGCATGTATACTCCTTTTCTTGAAATCAATTATGTTCTCTAAAATATGAAGATGAAACTAAATGGTAATGGAATGGTGGAATGAGATGGATGTTGGGTGATGAAAATGGGGAAGGGTAGTGTATACATAATGAATGCCCACTATGTGTTTAATGAAATGGTTGAATAGGAAAAACATAAATAAAAAGATCTACAAGGATGTTGAATGCAAGGTGGTTGATGAAACACATGTATGGACGATAGAATCTAAGATTTTGCAAATATGATTTAGGGGTTCTCCCCAACTTGGTGAATTTGGTTAGCATGCTCTATATGTTCAAGTTAAATTCCTCACATGTCTATATAAATGTAAGAAATGCTATATGATGTGTTATGGTTTCATGTCACCGTGATATCACTAATTGTTGTGCACGCGCAAGTATGCATGCATGAACCAAGCTTTTCTAAGTATAAATATACATACAAGAAACAACAAAAATGAAACATGGAATTTATAAAACAAATGATAAAGCCGAAATTTGGGTTGGTCAAGGAGGGGGCATGTCCACGGATATGTCACCTCTGGCTCACAAGAAAATAAGACAAGCAAGAATGATAAAGCCGGACATCGGGCCGGTCAAGGGTAGGGCATATCCCTAGATATGTCATACCTGGCTCACAAGAAAACAAGTCAAAGATACTAATGTGTTCCGTTTCATTATAGTCCGGACATTAATTAAGCAAGTTAATTTGCTAATGTGTTCCATTCTAGAGGAGCCAGAGCTTCTGCTGCAGAGATCGAACGAGGTGTTCGTGGTTGTTCTACAAGACAAAAAATCTGTATTGAGGAACAGTGTTCGGTGCAGTGTTTTAAAACTCGCCGAGTTGACTCGAAACTCGGTCAAGTCGACTCGGACCGGCTGGATTTCGAGCCAACTCGGTGAAAAACTCGGAAGTGCAAAAAATCGGTCCAAAACTTGCCTAACTTGGCCGAGTCAAGTTGAGTTGACCGAGTCCGACGGATCGGACCGATCCTTGAAGCCCTTTTTCATCCGGCACTTCTCCACTTGATTTTCCAACTCAATTGAAAAATTCACACAATTTTCATCCCGATTTTTGGTGGAGGAAGAGAAAAGCTCTTTTTCATTTATCTCATCCAACAATTCGCCATTCTTTCCCCAAAAAAACTCTTCTTCCCTCACTTGATTTCTCAGTCCTCAAAGCATTCTCGTAACTCTCATGGCTCTTCTTGTTCCTTCTCTGATGCAGTCATGACGACTGATTCTAGGGTTTTTAAAATCCCAGACAAACATTTTTTGGGGCTGGTTCCTCAAATCGCAGCTTGAAAATAAAAGAAGAAGAAAAAGAAGATGAACCATACTCATGGGTCTGTCTCGATGCTCATCTCCCACCTGTTTTTTTTTTTTTTTGGGTTAGATTATCTCTTGCCTGTTGGTTTGAGAAGAGGATAGGAACAACTACAAAGAGAAGGTTGGGAAATGGGACGACTTGTTTCCTTTAAAAAACAATGGGCGAATAGCATCTTTTTTACTTCTTTTTCCGGTTTTGGTACTACTACAGTACTATCTCAGATAAGAGAAGTGGCATTCTACTACTCTATCAGTCAGTGTTATTAGTATGTCTAGTTGCTTAGCTGGGACTACAGGTGGGAGCCACATCAAGGAGGCATCACGAAGCTCATTGAACCGTACTTTAATGCTAGTTAAGAAATTTTAATCTTTAAATTTAATTTTTTAAAACTGAGATTACATTATTTAATCATAAGAGCTAACAAATCCTAATCATAGTAATGGGTTAAAAGGGTCACTGTTGACCTATGGGTGGATTGAACTCTCTCAAGTTCAATCACAATTAGGTATAATTTTATTATTAATTTTTAATTTATTTTGTTTCATATATAATAAAGTTAAAAATATAATATATTTTTTGAGTTTTTGATTTCGAGTTCTATCGAGTTTTGGTCGAGTTTTCGAGTTGACTCGACTCAACAAAGTCTCGAGTCGATCCGAGTTTTTGTGTTTTAAAACACTGGTTTGGTGTCCAGTTGGGTAAGATTTGGTCTTGTGTCTGATAACTTATTCTCATAGTGGATTTTGTGTTGGAGTAGGTCCCGTGGTTTTTCCCGGAAGGGTTTTCCACATAAAAATCTTGTGTGTGGTAGATTGATTGTCTTCTTTGCTTTCTGCACTTGTTTACTTTGTTTGCTATAAATCTGATTGTTAATCGATAAATTAAAAATTGGTAGACATTGATAGGAAGACCTATTCACCCCCCCTCTAGGTCAAAGGAATCATTGAACAGAGATATTTCAATAGCCATTATGGAACCTAAGAAACTTTCCAATAATTTATTGCCTCAAAGAAAAATGTTAAATATGTTTGGGTATCTAGCTCATCCGAAGATTTGGCTTCTTTGGAAGGATTGGATTCAAGTTACTCTCTTTGATTCCCTTGATCAAGCTTTACCTGTTGATGTGAAAATTCAAAGCTTAGACACTTTCAAATGTGGGTTTATCTATGCAAAATGCCTTAGTAATGATAGAATGAAGTTGTGGAATGACATAACCTTACTATTGTCTTCTTTTCTAGTCCTCTTCTCCTTGCCAGAGATTTTAATACTATATCTAATTCTGGAGAAAAGCTGGGGGGTCGTGACCCTAATATTAGTTCTATGGAAGAATTTAATGCTTTTATTAATGATATGGGCCTCATAGATGCTGGTTTCTTGGGAAATAAGTTTACTTGGTGCAACAATCAGAGAGGGCTTAGTAGAATTTATGCTCGGTTAGATTGGGTTCTTTATAATGTAGATTGGAGTTCAAAAATTCATCCTCCTCAGGTTTCTCATCTATCCAGACTCAATTCGGATCATGCTCTGCTCCTTAAATTTGATACTGAGCAGAATAGAAGACCATCTTCCTTTAAATTCCAAAAGATGTGGATATCTCACTCGGACTTTAAGAGGTTAGTAGAAGATTCTTGGTATGTTCCTATGTATACTGACCCTATTACCGGTTTTTTTTTCTAAAACTTAAGAAACTTAAAACATCTCTTAAGACATGGAACAGGGATATTTTTGGGATTATTTTTTCTCAAAGTTTCAAACCACAATCCAACGATCGATCTCCGTCCTCGATGGCTTTGGCAATGCCAACCAACACTCACACAGTTCAAACTAAATTTGAAGGAACGAAATACAGCTCCAGTGGGATCTCTAACAACAATGGAGATCAACCGAAATAACTCAAGATAGAATAATTCGATCTTGCATCAACTAAAGCATGAGAGAGGGGAACTAAGGGAATCGACCAAGTGGGGATTTAAGAAACCTAAAATCTTTAGAGTAGTCTCTAAACTCTCTCTCAAATTCCTTAGAACAAGCTAAGAGATCATCCAATAAATATCCAAGGCAATAACACTTGTCAAAACAGAGTTCGGATGTTTTTAGAAACCAAAAATACGAGATCCGTTCGAACGGCCATGAGGGGAGTTCGAACAGCCTTGGAATTGGATGAAAACGGTTATAAACGGGGGGCCAAACAAGCTACTATTTCTGAGTTCATATTGCCTGTACGAATGATCAGTTGGCCGTTCTTGGGCATTCAAACGGCCTGTGTGCCACCCCTGGTTCAACATCCAATACCTTATAAAGATCATCCAAAGGCTATTAAGATTACATGGGTCAATTTCTAATCACCTAGGATATATTCTTAAGGTGTTCTAAGTTAATTCCACCTATGGTAACCACTAGGTATCTAGGTCACTTACCATCCTAATAGTGTGAGCAAAGCTTGAAGCCGGAATGTACTTTTCTTTAGTCTTTGGAGCTTCATCTTCATCAATCTTCATCAACCAGAGGAACAATGACACTAGACTTACATTGACACCATTCTGACAACGGAATTAAGCTAATACAAAATATGACCTTACAATCTCCCCTTTTGGCAATTCCGTGACAAAATACAAACTAAAGTACATGACTCGATACAAAATCCCAAACATGGATAGTTAATCAATTATATGACCCAGACTTACAATTTTGACAAAAAAAAATCAGCACAACCTTTTTCAACTCAAATCGCTTGATCTTTTTATGTCAACTTGATTTGAACACCTACACATGCTAAAACATACAACCAAGTGAAGCATGGGAAATATAAAGTGGGGAAAGCACCAGGTGAAATAGAATTAATATATACAAACTAACCAATGGAGTAGTTCAATATTTCTCCCCCTTTTTGACACAAATGCCAAAGCATTGCATAACCAAACAATAAGCGAGGAAAAAAAATTGCAATATTGCTCAACAGATTTTAAGAGTACATCCATTCAAGACATGCTATCAAACAAGATATGATAATATCACCAAAGATAGATAGCATCAAAACGTAGTTTCCAGAAAAAAATAACAAATGGAACTAGTTATTCATCACAAGCCAAAAATAACTGAACATCACAAAATAGTTCATGGAAACCAGAATCCATTCAATCCATATCCATAAAAGATAGAGTGATAGAACATGATAGGAAAGTAGGAAATAACAAAAAGTAATCCATAGTCAATTATCACAAAATATAAGATCCCAACAAAATAGTACTCATGGTCCAAGCCAATATACATCCCACAATATATAAAAATAGAACATCTATAAGAAATAATCTAAGGAGCAGCGACTGCATCAGCACCATCTCCACCATCTCTCTAAGTAGCATCAACATCATCTTGAAGTGCACACTCCTCTCTAAGAGCGTAATGTCTGATCTCCTATCTGTCACAGCAATGGTGAGATACCGAAAGTGGCCTCTGATCTCAGCTGCAAAGTTATAGAACTGAGTCTCCATCATGCTATGGAAAACAACATGAGATGCGCGAGTCTCATAAATGAAGACAGTCTGGCTCGCAACAAGCTGGGCCATCTGGGCAGCCAACATATCCATGGTAGTCGGTGGAGTAGGAGGAGGCTGAGTAGGTCTCTCCTCGGGTATGGGTGCAGAATGATCAGTAGCATGAGCTAAACTACTGGTGTAGGCCTTCGCTGTGAAAGGACCTTTAGACGTACTAACTAAGTCATCGGCTGAATGGTGGATGTCATGAGAGGCGAGCATACCTCGGATCAAGATGCTATATGGTAAGCCAACAGTACCAGAACTGAGGCGGGACTCATGAATCAACTCAATAATATGAGAAGCAAGATTAATAGGCTCATCAATGAGCAGGGCATGGAGAACTGAGCTCGATCATAATTAATGTCAGTGGTATGACCTCTAGGATGGAGGTTAGAACACATCAAGAGATGTAGAATCCTAGCATTAGAGGTGTCAACCTACTCTTCAACAAATGAGTATCAGGCCATGGAGTCTGAGAGCCGCATATCATGGTAGCGATCTCTTCCATATGATAGTTATGTGGATCAGTCCGATAATGATATGAAAAATAAGCTTCGGAAACCTGAGGAATGGATTGAAGTCTGACAATAAAGTCTGGAGTAATCTTAATAAGGATGCCACAGACCTCAGTAGTGAAGGTCATATGAACTAGGTCATCCTTTTCGATGTTTGAATAGAATTCCTGAAGCAGGATCACAAGGCATTGCCCTGATAGAGCAAGAACTCCCTGCCACCATCTCGACTGGATAATACAAGGTAGATCGGTGTGGGTAAAGTCGCGAATGTGAACCAAATGCTCAAGGATCACAACACAGTGCTCAAAATAGTGCTCGAACCTATAGGCTGCGGCAGAGATCTAATCCTATGCCCTTCAGAAGAGGGGTATGCTTGGCTCACTTTAGCCCTTTTAGCATTTGATGGGGCTTTAGGCTTAGGGGCTACCTTCCCTTTTCCAGTAGGAGCAATGGATCTAGCCCTACTAGTTTGAGGGGCCGAAGGTTCCTCGATCACAATCCTCAGACCTCGAGTGAGAGGAGGTCCAAAATAAGAGTCACTCTCATTCTCCGAGTCAGATTCGAAGGAATGTAATGAGGAGAGTGATGGGGAAGGTGATTTGTCGGCATTCTTTCTCCGTGAGGAGCTTGCCATGAGGAGAACCAAAACCCATATGGTAATGAGGGTAAACATGATGAAGAATGAGAAATTTCAATCAAAGAATAGAAATTTCAAGATTAGATCAGTGGATTACCTCAAAATGGAGAGAAATTTTCGGAGCCCTAGCTTCAATTTGGAGTGCGGTCGAATGGGTGAGAACAAATGAGAGCATACCGAGGGTTTTATACAAAAACCATGTTGGGTGTTTGAACGCCCATTAAGGCCGTTCGAGCAGCAAGAAACGGTTGGCAGTCCGTTCGAACGCCTGGACAGGAAAACTTACAGTTTCTAATTTTTCACCTTTTAATAACTCTCCCCCTCAATTCATGACACATAGAATCTCCCATAAAAATCAAAACCAATTCCAGAGAGAAATTTTAAGCTAGCAAGTTTTGAAACATGCAACTCCCCCTTAATTCAAGACCATTTAAAACCATTATTCATTTGCAAAACACAATTAAGTCCAATTTCAAATTAGTCAAAAGTAGAAACTCCCCCTAAAAACAAGTTTGCATTGGCCACATCATAATCACATATGTATGCACCAATTTCCAAGGAGCCAAAAGAGTGTTAACCCAAGATTTAATATCTTTAAGTTTGACTAAATGGGGATGTGTCCACCTAAGCTAGTCACATAGGCGATCGATAACAAACTCAACAACCAAGACACATTTAGCAAAAAGTTTCACTTTGAAGTATAGTGTGTGTAGTGAGGTTTCTGACTTGACTCTTTTGGAGGTTTCAACCCATGGTTAAGGTTATAACATTATTGCATTTCAGGGATTCAAGGTGACTCATACACTAGAAGTCAAACCTGTTAAATCTTGAATTTTAGTATTTGAAGAGCATGTGCTAATTTTCACCTTTGTTCATCTTTTATGCAATTTGTCTTTTCTTTTCTTTTCTTTTCACAATTGTCTCAATCTTTTTTAAAGCAAGGGCATAAGCAAATAGGATATTAACATATCGATCAATCCAGATTTGGTCAACCATAAAAATCATCATGAATAATAGTATTACCCTTACTTATAAATTTAGACCATCTTCTAGAGTAAGTCAGAGTGCATGTGCATGACACTTTAGCAACATTGTTTAACCAACTCTAACTATAATTTAGAAGCTTTGTCTATTTTTCAATTTTCAAAAGACTTTGAAAGGTATAATATCCCCATGAATCTATTCAATATTTTTACCTTGGAATGAAATAAGATTTATGAATGCAATGAAATTGAAACATGCACAATATGATAGGAGAGTAAGCCCAAGCAACATCTGTTTGATTTTTTTTTTAATTTTTCAATGTTTTTGGATTTTTAAATACAAGAAGGAAAAACAGCCTATCTAAAAGAAACACAAAATCTTTTTGGAGTTTTTCTTTTAATCAATCAAAAACAAAATCAAAGAGTGAAACAAATTAGAAAGTGCAAAACCTACTAATAAACATCATATGGATAATACTAGGACATAATAAGCATGAAGAACAACTTAGTCTATCAGACAACACACAATCACTCTCCCTCACACCTAATGGGATTTTGGAATTTTAAGGAGGTGCGGGAGGTAAGTCTTCTAAGGTCATCCTTTCTAACATAGATGGATTTTGAATTTTTGTTGACCCTATGGTCTTTATCCATTTCATGAGAAGATGTGAAGGTGACCTTCTTCTTCTTCTTCTTCTTCCCATTCTCTCTTATCCTTTGGGGAGTCCTAGCCTTTTGGTCTATCCTGTTGCCTTCCTCATGATAAGCATAGGAATTGTCCATACCGAGTCTAGACAGTTGAGCTATTTTCATCACTTCTTCGCTCAAACTTCTAGACTTTTTAGTCAATGCTTGAATTTGTCTTTGGAGATTCCCTTGAATTGAATAGTGATTCTTGAACCATTTCGGGGATTTCTCCTAAAAGCAGGACATCGAGGTCTTGTGTGACCTTTCACTCTACATTGAAAGCAAGTGGGAATGAATCTAGGAGGAGGAGAGCTACCGGTAGGAGTATGAACATGAGTCCTCTTTGCTTCATCAGAAGCAGAATTTTTACCACAACTAGCAATAGCAAAGTGTTGGTATAACTGAGGATGAGATGAATTCACATTTGGTCGAACATGCGTTTCTGGAATTCTCTCTTTGGGGACTGAGGTAGAAGGATCATCATGGCTTGGATTAGCTTGAATTGGCTCAAAAGTAGTAGATGTCATAGTACCAGCATTCATGTGAATTGGTGGCATATTAAAATGCCCTATGCTGGTCATGTTGATTGTTGAACATTGCATCCTAGCCACTCCATCTAGGATTTGAGAATTGCTAACCAATCTAGCTTCTTTCTCAAATTCAATTACTTTCTTAGCTAATCCATCATTCACTTTAAGGGTATTCAGAAATTCTATTTCCAAATACCTAACCTTCTCAACGAGGTTATCTCTCTCAGTCTCCAATTCTGAAACAAGAGTCTTGGACTCTTCAATTTCATTCTTAGAGGTGTCTTTTTCTAATCCTTTGATCCACTCGGTCAATGCAACATTTTCTTCTTCAAGACACTCTATTTTGTCCAAAAAATTAGCATTTTCTCTTTCAAGCCGAGAGACTAGAGCACTCTTCCATTCTGCTTCTAGTTTGTAATCATCTATTTCAAATTGAATTAGTTTCAGTTTTTTATTTAAAGAGATTTTTGCTTTCTTCAGCTTTAGACTTTCGGAATACAACTTTTGATAAGCTGAATTCATATCCTCATCTGTTTTAGAGTCACTTTGACTCTTTTCAACATCCTCACTGGTCTCGGTCTCATGGTCATCATCACTTTTCTCCTTTTCATTTATCAAAGGAAGAGACTTAACAATCTTAGATAGAGAAACAGTGAAGGTCATGTGATTGGCAGATTCTCCACTTGAAGAGGAGCTTTCAGAATGTTCACTTTCAGCTTCATTATCATCCCATGTAGCATTCATCACTTTACCCTTGATTTTCTGTTTATTAGAGCAATCAAGTGAGATGTGACCATATCCTTTGCATTCATAGCATTAGATGCCACGAGATTTTTTGTCTTCACCTTTAAAAGTTTTTTTATTTTTCCAAAGTTTTGACTTGGCTTTTCACCAGTTTTTTCTCTTTGTCTAGGATTAAATCTCCTATTTGTTCTCAAATTTTTCTGAAATTTCTTTTAAAATAGAGCTAATTCCTTCTCTCCCAACTCAGAGTCACTGTCATCTTCATCCAAGGTTTCCTTGACAGATTTCAAGGCTAGAGTTTTATTTTTCTTGGGTGGCCTCAGATTGAGCTCAAAGGTTTGGAGTGACCCTATCAATTCCTCAATCTTGAGAGAGTCAACATTCTTACTTTCTTCTATGACAATGACCTTAGATTGGAATCTATTAGGTAGAGATCTAAGGATTTTTCTCACAATTTTAGACTTACTTAACTTTTCACCCAAATTAAAACGAGAATTGACAATGTCACTCAGTTTAGCATAAAATTCATCAAACGTGTCATTGTCTTTCATCTTTAGGTTTTCAAATTTGGTTGTGAGCATTTGAAGCTTTGAGATCTTTACAGTAGTGGCACCCTCATGGGTAATCTCAAAAATGTCTCAAGCCTCCTTTGCAGTTTCACAAGACAAAATTCGTCTGAATTCCTCAGCTGTAACTATAGTAAAGATCGCATTGAGACCTTTGATATTCCAACCACTATTCTCAAGTTCATCCCTGGACCAGTCTTTGGAGTCTTTGGTGATTGTCATATCACTGACAATATTTGTGGATGTAATCCACCCATTAATAATTGAAATCCAAATTCTCTCGTCTAAAGATTTTAGAAAGGCTCTCATTTGAGCTTTCCAATAAGCATAGTTATTTTCATCAACAGAGGAGGACTAGATACAGAACTAGTCATTGATCAACGATTTTTAGACAAGATCACACTCAAGGGTTTAGTCCCGTGAGTGAACCCACTCTGATACCAATTGAAATATCCATGTTTAATGATTTCTTTGACCTAGAAAGGGGGGGTGAATATGTCTTCCTTACAATGTCTACCGATTTTTAATTTATCGATTAACAATCAAAGTTATGGCAAACAAAACAAACAAGTGCGGAAAGTAAAGAAGACAATCAATCCACCACACACAAGATTTTTTCGTGGAAAACCCTTCCGAGAAAAACCACGGGACATAGTACAGCACAAAATCCACTATGATAATAAGTTATCAGACACAAGACCAAATCTTACCCAACCGAATACCAAACACTGTTCCTTGGTACAGATTCTCCGTCTTGTAGAACAACCATGAACTCCTTGTTCGATCTTTGCAGCAGTAGCTTCGGCTCCTCACCGGACAACTTTTCTCAAAGTTTAAAACCCCGATCTAACAATTGATCTCCATCCTCGACGACTTTGGCAATGCCAACCAACACTCACACAGAGTTTAAACTAAATTTGAATGAACGAAATACAGCTCCAGTAGGATCTCTAACAACAATGGAGATCAACCGATGCAACTCAAGATAGAACAATTCGATCTTGCATCAACTAGAGCATGAGAGAGGAGAACTAAGGAAATCTACCAAGTGGGGATTTAAGAATCCTAAAATCTTCAAAGTAGTCTCCAAACTCTCTCTCAAATTCCTTAGAACGAGCTAAGGGATCATCCAATAAATAACTAAGGCAATAGTACTTGTCAAAATAGAGTTCAGATGTTTTTAGAAACCAAAAATATGAGGTCCGTTCGATTGGAATTGGATGAAAACGTTTAAAAATGGGGGGCCAGACAAGCTACTATTTCTGAGTTCATATTACCCGTGCGAACGGTCAACTAGCCGTTCTTGGACGTTTGAACGGCCTGTGCCACCCCTGGTTCAACATCCAATACCTTATAAAGACCATTCAAAGGCTATTAAGATTACATGGGTCAATTTCTAATCACCTAGGATATATGCTTAGGGTGTTCTAAGTTAATTCCACCTATGGTAACCACTAGGTATCTAGGTCACTTACCATCCTAAGAGTGTGAGCGAAGCTTGAAGCCGGAATGTACTTCTCTTGAATCTTTGGAGCTTCATCTTCACCACTCTTCATCAACTAGAGGAACAACAACACTAGACTTACATTAACACCATTTTGACATCAGAGTCAAGCCAATGCAAAAAATGACCTTATAGCTATCATAGAAATATTATAAATTTCCATCAACTTGTTCAATCTGTCTTTAGAAGCTAAATTCTCAAATCCCCTAATATTCCATGATAGGATGCTAATCATTAAAAATAGGGAGTTTCCTCCTAAAACAGTTGGGGCAAGAGCTCTAGACCTAGTTATCCTATCTGAAGGCGGGATAGATTTCTTAGTCCTTTGACCCAATTCTCCTTCTATTCTATTCCTTAGGAAAGAGTTTTTCTTGCTTAGATTATTCAGAAAATCTTTGGTTTTAGCAATGAAATAGTCTTTCTTTTCAAATGTGCCCCTCTCAACCTCATGGTGAAATTCATTAGAAACTGATGAAAGCCATATGATGTCTCTCGAAAAAAATTTTGGACAAGGTAAAGAGTTCCTGAATCTTTTCTCAATAAGATTCAGGTTGGTCTTATAAGGAACCACAAAACTCAAGTCATTTGAATTAATTAAAATCTTACCAATCCCCTCTACTATTTGCGAAGCTTTGGAAACCTGATCTGATACTGCTTCTTCTAAAACTTGAACTATTGCATTCTGATTTTCACCTTCTACTGGCATTCCATTAAATTGTATAATCTGCAAAACCTCTGGCCTGTTTTCTGAATTTCTACCCTCTTCGTTTTCTTCATGATTCTTCTTTTCTCTATTTATATTGTCTTCCCCTTTCCACCATTCTATGCTACCCGCTTCCATATTCTGGTTATTCTCCTTGAGATGGCAAGAAGAGATGTCATCTCTTACATCTCTAGCTAGCTTGATTTCTTTGTCTTTAACCTTATTCTGGTGGGGTCCTACTGTTATTCTATGAGAGTTTGTAATATCTTCCTCATAACCAAGTTGATCTGATTTCGGTATCCCCTTCTTCTTCCCTCTCTTATTTATTTTTGCATCCTTAATATTATTTCCTTGATCTTCTTCTTGCTGCACTCTTTTGTTTGCTATTCTACAGTTAGTAACATGATGCCCTTGCTTGCTACAAAGATTACAATAGGTAAATTCTTTCTCATAGATAATCTGTTGCCAATGCCCAGAAGGTCCTAATCCCAACCAGATTCTTGATGGTTTAGGTTTTCTAACATCAAGATCCACACATATCTGAGCTTTATTAGGGTGGTTAGAAGCTTAATAGGGCCATCAACACAAAGCGCCTTCCCTATGGCAAACCCTATTTTTTTTTAATATGGGTTCGTGAAACATATGAATTGGAAGGTTGGGTAGCGATAACCAGATCGGCACTATGGTTGGTTCTACCCCAGAAATGAAATTTGGAGTCGATTTAATGAGCCTTAAGAGTAATCCTTTGATATGGTAGTATTCCTTGAGATAAACAATAAGGTAGTCTTCTTCTGAACTGAACCGAATAAGTAGATGTCTGGGATCAATCACACCAATAGTGAAATCAAACTTCAAGTGAAAAGTTTCTTTGAAAAACTCTCTGATTGCTGGGAATGTAGGCCTCCAGTACGAGCACTTAGCCACTAGAGAAAGTTTTAGAGGAGAAGCCAGCTTGGCTGATTCTTCTGGAGTTAGAAATATGGCTGGTTCTCCTTGATACATTGCAAGAGTTTTGTTGATATGAATAGCTTCCAGGATGAGAGATCTTGCTGCTAAAGTAACTTCCGCATAAGATTTAGAACCTGCTATTTGCGCATAGGAAGGCTTTGGATCAGAGGGGCGAGTAGTTGATCGAAGATTCAAGTGGCCGGCAGTCATGGATTTCTCCATGAAACCCTAACACAAACTCACGAAAAGGCTGCTAACATGCACCTAAAAGAAACCTATGCTAACTTACTCCTCCAGAGCATTATGTTTATTTCTAGGCCAGGATCCACTTGAATTTATACATGCGTGTGAGTTGTATTGTTTTAAATTGCAAGCATGCCATAATGTATATTATATCACTGTTAGCTAGTAACTTGTACATGCTGAGTATTTCATGCTCAGCCATACAATTTGATGTCGGCAGGTACTCCCTTTGACATTTGGATGCTAGAGTTATGGGTTGAAGAGGAGTCTATTGAGGAACCAGTAGGCAATCTTCCCGATGAGGGAAAGGATTTGGACAGGTAGCCTTACGAGGCATATTACTGAGTGATGAGAGCGAGTGATATGTATATGTTTGGATGAGTGGGCATGTCCACTCTTACTTTGGGATTCTGTTATTGTATAAACCTCTTGGAATACAATCATGTTAGATAAAAAGAAAAATTTTGTTAGCTTCCGTTGTAGCATACCTTGTTATTGTGCAGGATGGTTGATATGGCAAGTCAAGTCACGAGCCAAAGTCTCCTAAACTTCTAAGGGGGATTTTGGTCGCGACAGTCTATCGCCTTGACAACCATAACCATCACACATCATAGGACTTGATTCTGGATTAAACGTGTGGTGGATCACAAACATCACTAATGGGCAAGCTTTGTAACTTAGACATTTCTATTCTTGTATTAAATATCAAATTAACTAAAATTGATGGTAATCATCACAAGATCAATCGTTAAATACAGAAAAAAGAAGTTATAATCTAATTTCTTTTTACTTCTTATTTTCTCAATTTAATAAGTTGTCACTATTAAAACATCTTTATAATTTTAAAAATAATATTCAAAAAAATAAATAAAAACTTGTGAACTTATCAATTTCACTTAGTCTTGAGTATTGACAATAACATTCTCATATGTGAGACTTTTAACATGTCTAAATAAAAAATGAGATTATAATAAGCTTTGATTCCCCATTAACATTTAATTAGACTCATGAAATAGATAACTTAAACCTTTCTATTCTTGTATTAAATATCAAACTTACTAAAATTGTGGATAATTTAAATTTTTTTTCACAAGAGATCCATCATTAAATACAGGGAAAAAAATTATAATTTGACTTCTATTTGTTTTTTTTATTTTTTCAATTTAATATATTGTCCCTATAAAAATATCTTTACATTTCATAAAATAATATTTAACATATAAAAATATAAATAAAAACTAATGAACATTATCAATTTAACTTAGTCTTGACAATAACATTCTTATATGTGAGATTTTATTGTTCACCAAGACCAATGAACTTGGTAGCATTTACTCTATTTTTTTTTCTTATATATTAAATAGGAAAATGTTTAACTTACCACAAATTTTCACTATACAACGAAATGTCGGTCCTCATTGGTCCCCGTTCCTCTTTCTAACGCCCATTAAATGTGGTTAAGATTCACTCCCCCCTCCCTAGAGTTTTTCCATTTAACCTTGGTTTTTAGAAAAAAAAAAAAGAATATAAAATATTAACTTTAAGTTGTTTAAACTTAACTATAGGGTTCATCCATTTAACCTTAGAGGGAGTGGGTCACTTTAACACTTTTTGATTATTTAACGTTTTTTATTCTATTAAATAAGTTAAATGAATAGAAATAGAAAAAAACAATAAAGATGTTTAAATTTACTGTGCACCACCTCCATTAGGATTGCATTTGAGTGCATGGTATTTTAAATAGTACCTCGTTCATAAATATTTCCATGAAACGATCATAACTATTTAATCAAATATATGGTATATCACTTGGACTATTGGTATAGATAGGCTTGGTGTGTTAATAGATAGGGTAAGGGTTGGATAAGATCTTTTCCTTTCCGATATTTTATTTCTTACCTACCTTTCCCTACTGTAGGATAAGGTAAAAAAAAAATTTACCCGTACCCTCTCAAGTAGGGGCAAAGCTAGGATTCAATGGGGTTTGGGGGCGTAGGCCCCGTTTTTTTTATTTATTTAACCAAGTTTATTGAACATTGTGTTTGCTTGTGTCCGTTTGTAAGAAATATGTTTTTCTCAGAAGTTTAGGGGGGGTTGGAGCACCCCGTCCCCCGGTTCACGCCCCTCTCCCCAGCTCTACCACTAGTACTATAGGGAATTTTTTTTTTTTTTGGTGGGGGGTGGGGGCTTCAGCCCCCTGGGCCCCATATGGCTCCATCTCTGTTCTCGAGTTGGATAAAGATTTTCAATTGTCTATTAGGTAATCAAATAATTGAGTAAAATATTCACTTTATTTTTTATTTGTTTTAAAGTAATTTACCTATTAGGTAATCGGATAAAACCTAATAAATTTATGTTAAATCAAATAATTATGTATCACATATCATAAACCATTCTTATTCATACATAACAAAATAAAAAACACAGCAAAACAAGTCATCTAATAAAACTTAACTCATCCATAAAACAACATTTTTTTTTTAATAAAGAAGCCACCCAGAGCCCACAATGCTCTCTCACACACAAGTCTTTTTGTTCTCTTCACCCAAACCCTATCTATGGCAATCTTACCTTTCCAATCCTAATCCCCAAGCCTCTCTTTTATAGCCAAAAGAGACCCCAAACACAAAGGAAACTAATCCCTAACAAAATAAGAGTTTCCCAAAAGAGAAAACTCTCTAAAATTGAAAATAACAATTGTCCGGAATCCAAAACATCGCTCCACTGATCGATTGGCCATCAGTGGCCGATCGATCACCCAAGGGATCGATCGATCAGCCACCATTGATCGATCGATCTCCCACTCCAGAACATGCTCACATCGAGCCAAAAAATTCACAAACCTCCACCTTGACGAGAATCCCACGAACACCTTTTGATGTGTTATCTCGCTTTCACCAACATAATCCAAAACTGCAAGCAAGGCTCAACCTAGCCGAATTGGAGTAAGTCTAATCATCATTTTAGACTTCTTCATCCAAACTCTTTCACCATATTGTGAAAGATGTGGAGTCCCCGACTTCACCTGCAAATCATCATCAAAGTTGAATATCATATATTCAGCAGCCTTCATCTTCAAATGTAAACCATGTTTATTTGCCAAAACTCGTGCCTCCTTTATTGGGCTAGAATTAGGAACAACAGGAGTTTTCTTTGCCTTAGATGCTCTATCAAAAATTGTGTTTCCTTGCAACACATGCAAGTTCTTGCTTCTTCTACATGTCGTCATAATCGAGACCCATTTTCGAACTTTTAGCACTCCACCTTGTGCATAGAATCTGCACGGCCTAGAGTCTAAAGCGCTCAAAGAGATCAAATTTTTCTTCAAAAATGGGACATGTCTCACTCCCATCAATGTCCTCACTACACCATTGTGCATTCTTACTTTGATTGTCACTATCCCAAAAATCATGTAGGGTGTATTATTACCCATTAAGATAGTGCCGCCTTCAACCTTGTTCCAGGTAGCAAATCAATCCCTATTTGGACATACATGATGGGAACAATCAGAATCAAGAATCCACTTGTTCTTAGACCAACCATAAGTTGTAGTAACTGAAAGGACCATAGGATCATCGTCAAGATCCTTAGAATCTTCATTAGCCACATTGGATGTACTAGAGGATTTTCTTTCATCCTCCTCTTCCTCATCACTTTTCTGTGCTAATAAAATTAAAATTTATTTTAAAAATGACGTCAGAGTTAACATCTCTATAAAATACTAGAGGGTGGTATGTGCGATGCACGTGAGAGCGAGGGGAAGGAGTTAACCATAGTTAACAGGAGTTAAAAGGGACAAGTGTTAACCCGCAGGTGTGATTGAACTCGCTAGTGGCACGTAAGAGCGAGGGGAAGAGTTAACCACAGTAATAGGAGTTAAAAGAGTCACGTGTTAACCTGCGGGTTTGATTGAACTCTCCTTGAGTTCAATCGGGATTGGCTGTGATTCAAAATAGATAGATGAACAAGGGTAGTTTCGAAATTAAATCAAAGGCAAGGGGTAGTTTGGGAATTAAAGCAAACATTAAATCAAAGTTTTGTTTTTATATAAGGGTAGTATGGGAATTTTAGAAAAATCATCTACGGTTGCCTCTCGCATTATAATAGTAAAGATTAGGACACATTGCACAATAGTGAGAGTGTATGAGGTTCAAACCCCAAACAATGATAGTGAGTGGTGCATTTAATGCATGTATGAAAAAAGGTTGAAGTAATTTATTATAAAGACACTAAAGTGGGCTAGTGTTTATTATTTAGTCTAATTGCAACATCAATGGTCAATCTAAAATATTACTTATTATGAAATCCCAAGCAGGTGGATGGACATGTGGTGGCCTTAGAGGAAGTTTGTAGACAGATGGCAGCTCTAGAAAATGTCTTCTTATGTCTCATCTTATGCATTTATTTTAAACAATTATAATACAATAATATGTAGATCTCTATCTATTATAAAGTTTCGTGTAACGTAGGTTATGATTTTTATTTAAAATTAAACACAAATAATCTAACTAAGTTTTACATAATCTTTTCCTATGTCCAAGTCTTCTTGTATTGTAGTCTTATAAAATTTTTAATTGGGGTTTGTCGGCTGAGGTGCTAAACAACATCTATACAATTATATCATTTTGTGCATAGCCATATAAGGGTGCATAGAATAAGATAGGAGCACTGCTATTGCCTTCTATGCTTGGTGACCCTTTGGGGTTGTTTCAGTCACTATAGGAAAAAATTTCTAACCACCATCTCAGAGAAATAGTCTACAAATCATTTAGATCAAGACCTACACCTGAATGGACCTCACCTAGGAAATTTACAGCGTTGCGACTGTTATCATATGAATATGATGTTGAAAAGGTGGCTAATGAATTTTTGGAAGAGTTAGACATAAAGAAATAGGGCTACCAAAAAAAGTAGCCTATTTTTGCACCACCTATCTTTGACGTGTGCAGTCTTACGCTTGTGTAGAGTATAGGACCTTTGCCCATGTAAAAACCTATGCCCATCAAGGATATTTTGGTCAAAAAGAAATTGTAGGTCTTGATCATTGTTAATAAAAATGTTTGGATGAGTTTTAACGTTGAAAACATGTATTGGAATGTTTAAAATGTATAAAAGCTAAGTTAGTGGAGCCTAGTTGGAAGAAAAGCATAAACAAGGGAAGTTTTGAAATTTTCGTTCGAATGAAACCAGCAAATTCTATTGAATTATCATTTTCAATAGTCATTTCCGTTTGAAAAGGCATCATTTTCGATCGAATGAACCTGTTCGTTCGAACGAACCTTCCAAAAATAGTTTTTTTTAAAAACTATTCCAAGTCTGGATTTTGAGGGTTTTACACCCTGGGACTATAAATAGGACTTCATTTATGAGGTTTAAGGGATTCTAAGAGATTTTTACCCAATTGACTAAGGAGATGAGAAAACCTTAGGTTTTTCAAGGAAAAGCTTGGAGGGGGGAAGATCTAGCTTGGAAATTTCAAGAAAAGCTTAGAAATCAACATCAAGCCTTCTTGGGAGCGTTTTGGATCGAAAGGAACGATCTCAAAGGTTGATATCCTATCTAATTTATCCTCATTTACTGTTTTGCATGCTTAAGTGAGAATGTTTATGAAATTTCCAAGAAATATACATGACTATGCATGGATTAATGAGTTTGAGCATGAAATAAAGTAGATATCCTCTCTAATCTATTTCTATTGATGATTTTGTATGATGGAACACTAATGGTATGAGATTGGTAGATTTAATTGCTATATGTTGTATCCATTGGATGACATTTGGGAAAATGAGTGATTCTTTATTTGAAAAATGGATGTTATTGGGGTTTTATGAATGTTGTAGAGTTTGATACTTCCTCTACATTGATAAAAACATGTGCTAAATGGTTTGTATGTATGAAATAGAGTATGAGAATTCATTATTTAGAGATTGTGGTAAATTATGATGGTTGTGAAGTATTATGAAACGATAAGATGGTGTTAGTGTTGAAGGAATGAAACTTTGTAAAGGAATGTGATGATGAGAATGGAAATGTGATATGTTTGTTATTGCTCATGTTATGAAAATGTGAAATTATGATAATATGTTAACTGTGATTGCCATGATAAATTATGACCTATTTATACGGTATGGTTATCGATATTCAGGTAGGCTAACACTTAAAGGAAATCCTTCATGTCAGGAATTCTCTAATCGAGGAAATCCTTCATGCCAGGAATTCTCTAACCGCGGAGATATAACCTGACGGAATTTCTTGGCAGAAGATCGGAATCTAAGAGGTTGACCGAGCTCGAATGTCAATTACGACACTCAAGCACAAGTGCACATATGTGGTAGTCACAAGTATCACGACTGAGTACACAAGCATGTCATGAACATTGCATGAGTACTGAAATACAAGTACACTGAGCTAATAAATACAAGGGCAACAACAAGAATACAAGTGCTGAATTACAAGTTCATGGATACAAGTGCATGAATTACAAGTCCAAGAATACAAGTATACTGAAACAAGGACACTGAACTACAAGGAGCGTCGGAAAACCGTGTGTGTTCTCCATGAATATGATTTGAAGTCCTGGATAATGCACCATGGACATTGGGTTAACAAGAGCATCTGGAGGCTTATGCTACCATCGATGCACCTCCATGGGTATAACCAAAAGACCTAAAATATTATCTCAAGAGAAACAAGCATGCATGACATTCATTGTACAAGTTCATGTGTCACACAAGTACACAAGTCAAGATGATGACATGTTATGCTCACATGCTTTTCACATACTCTGATTATGTTATTGTCATACGATATTATTATTGATTATATTATCGTTATATGACATTATCATTGATTATATAACTATTGTATGAATTGATATTGAACATGTGCATGTGGTAGTAACATTGTTAGTTAGATTGGATATCTGTTGAGTGTTTTTAATATTCAGTCGACCTGTTATTGTCGTCAAGTTTAGCACAGGAGTAGACAACCGCCCCTTGGGTCGAAGAGGATTAGCAAAAAGAAGGAGAAGCAGGTGATCCATTCGAGGGTGGTGCAAGTGACTTGGATAATTACCCTTTCTTTTAGTTTTTATTTCAGTTTTATGAGAGGAAAATTGTAATAGACTATCATGCTTTTACGGATGTTGCTTTAGACTGAGTTTGGTGAGGATCATGGTGGTTGATCCGGATTTTTAGACTACGTTCATATTAGTCTCATGGTATGCAGGATAGTTTGTTCATATATAAGAGAGAAATTTTATAGTTTCTATTTTGGGAGAAATGTTATCTTGTTATTGCCTTTTTGTCATTGAAGTTAAGCAGAGGCAAATAATGTAGCGGGCCCAAAGTTTCATTATGACCAAGGTGGGGTTTTGGGGTTGTTACAGCTTGGGTGTCAGTATTGTTATTATTATAAATTATTGGAAAGCTATCAATGAGCCCTCCGACCTTTTAATTGAATAAAATCCCTCGGACCCCAGCTTCTTCGCAATAAAGAATCCATTTAGAGGGTTAAACACAATATGATGTACTTTTTATATACTATTTTTAGGTCCATTTTGGGTTCTGGAAGTCTAGTTAGGTCTAGAAATCCTTAATTAAGAATTTAGTAAGTGATAATTTTTCAATTTTTTTACCACTTTTAAAATTTTACTATTTTGGTAAATTAGCCTTTTCAAAGAGTTTCAGCCAAATTAGGATTTTGGAAGTATTTAAATTACGATTTTAATGGGTTTTATAGTTTTTGATAAATACATAATTTTGATTACTTTATAGACTTTTCTTTGTTTTTTTTTGTAGATTCAAAGTCGGTTATTGGGGGGAGACAACGATCTCTTCTCTATTAATTTTCATGTTTTAGTTTGCATCAAAATAGCATTTCCGGATGCGCTATGAGCAACAAGTAGTGAACTCTTGTTGTACCTCTTAATCCAAAATATAAGTGAAGGACCAATAAATCACTTGACCACATACATTGCAACAATCACAAATGCTAATGTTGAAACTTGCTTTAACATGGGTTATTCTGGCTACTAATCAAAGTATAGGCGTAAAAGGGTTATGGATCTCTATATTATGCGAGGAATAGTATTGATCACAACGTTCAGTGTGTCCTATACTCTTATTATTAACCTTCCGCTTGTAGTTCAAATGGAAAGGTATGTCTCTCTTATGTGGGTGGCTTGGGATCGAGTATTAATGAGAGAAATATCCTTATGTGATGTGGCATGTAAGAGACCACTATCATTACTAACTTAACTACTAACATAGTAAACATATACAAATGATGTCTTGCACAAAACACACACCAAATAAAAATCTTTATAAGAAAGAAAGTTATGCTCATTTTAATTAAATATGTCAAGATTCGATTGTCACATTCCGTTGCAAGTGGACATGTTTGTTACCCCACATTTGACTTAATGTTATTTCTTCTTATTGAATTTTAATTTTGAAGACTATTTGTGCTTGCTCAATTGGTCATGCAAAGCACATGTAGTCAAGTGATTGTACAGGTAAAGGAAAAGAAGCAAGGGATGTATGTTGAATAAAAGAGGGATCAATTTGAGACAATTCATAAGGCTCTGTTTGTTTGCAAGTAAAATAGACTATGGAAATGATTTCTAGAGGAAAAGTTTACTTCCTTGTGTTTGACGTCTTGGAAAACAATTTTTTTCGAGAAAAGTTTTCCTTGAAGTAAATGTTTTCCATCATATATAAGGAAAGCCTTTCTCCGCAGAATTGAGGAAAGTTATTTCCATCTCATTTTCCATGTAAACAAGCACGGCCTTAAGGGGAATTTGCAAAAAAACATGGTTTCCACGAAATGCTCTGGTGTAGATTAGAGGCATACCATGACTTTGATTTGAATGGTATAGATTAGAACATTGAGAGTAAGGGAATCACTATCTTCGTTTGATTTGACATGTTTTAGCTTTGTTAGTATAAATTTTGTCCATGCTTGGATGAGCTTTTATCCATAATGGCATTTATCAAGGTTTTTAATTTCGAAATTTGTGACAATTTTGGCTAGCCAACCCAAACTGAAATCCCGAAAAGTTGTGGGATTTCGGTAAAATTTCGCAATCCGAAATATTAATATTTTATTAATATATATATATATATTAAAAAATAATATTTTATTAAAATTTTATAAATTTATATAAATATTATTATTTTATTTTTAAAATTAATATATAAAATTTCACGAAATTTCAGTAAAAATTTCGAAATATTTCGGAATTTTAATAAAAAAAACCTATTTAACAATAAAAAATCAGATTTCGGCCGAAATTTTAAAATCTTCGAAATCCGAAATTTCACCAGAAATTTCCGAAATTTCGGCCGAAATTTAATTTTCGAAGTAAACCCAGTTTTGATATCATTGGGGTTGGCTGAAACCGAAATTTCAAACCTTGACATTTATAGCCCTTCCTTAATACCCCCACCCTAAAGCCTATATTTTGGGAGACCTGTTTCGTAGAATGCCAGTGATCCCCCCCCCCCCCTCTCTCTCTCTCTCTCTCTCTCTCTCTCTATATATATATATATATAAGACCCCCTATTCAAGACCTTGGATGCTTTCTTGCCTACTATTTAAGCAGACTTCTTAGGGTCAATGCTCAAAAACTTTTACCTTTACCCTACATTTTGATTGCAAAGAATAAGATTAATTCCAAATCAGAACCTATCTTATTGCAAAATGACATACAGGTGTATCCTTTAATAAAAATTATTTTCTCAAACCCAACATTTAAAGATTTGGACATATGGGACCTGGCCACTAATTCCATTAACAGTGTTAGTAGTTTAAATTAAAATATCAAATATACACCTAATGTATAGGCCATTGTTTCTTTCTATTCCCAAATCCCTTATTTTCCTTCTTATGCCAGACTCCATGAACGCGAGATTGAATCACAGCCAATAGCGATTGAACTCGGGGAGAGTTCAATCACACCCACAAGTCAACACTTGTCCATTTAAACCCCTATTAACCATGGTTAACATTTACTAACCCTTAGGGTTTAACAATCTAATCTTATTTTTTAAAAAAAATATTAAACAAATTAAATTTAATTCTAGGGGTTAATTTTTGTAATAAAAAAATCAAAGGGTTAATTTTTGTAATAAAAAATTCGAAAAAATAAGGTTAGATTGTTGAACCCTAAGGGGTTATTAAATCTTAACCATGATTAATAGGGATTAAAAGGGACACGTGTTACCTTGTGGGTGCGATTGAACTCTCCCCAATTCAATCGCGATTGGCTGTGATTCGATCTCCATGAACACACACACTCCCTAAAGTTGTAGATGTTATTGTTTAGGTTAAGCTTGTCTGATGTAGCGTCTTCTAACACCCTTAGGATTAAGCAATCTAACCATGGATTTTAGATTTTAAAAAATAAAAATATTTACTTTAATTTTCTTAATCTGAACCATAGTTAAAAGGGATATGTTGTAGTCATATGCGTGATGGGTTAATCATTGCCCTAAAAAATTACATTTTATGTAATTTGGGGATGGGCACTGTATATAAATTTAGATACTTTTTACATTTTTTAAAAACATACCCATGTAATAATTGATTTCGCAAAAATGTGTGGGTGTGTTTGGTTGGGGGGTGGGGTGAGATCGAATCACAGCCAATCATGATTGAACTCAGCGGCATCCACAGTGGTTGGTTAACCTTTACAAAACCCAATAAAAATAGAGACAACATCGGCAGGTGATAGGATCATGAGAATAGCTTCCCTGTTGTAGCCCACAGGCTACAGTTGTTGCTAATGTGGCTCATGCATACTGAGTTGGGGGCATTTTTGTTATTTCAAAAAAAATCACTTGAGGTATTTTTGTCATTTTAAGTAGTTGATGGAATTGGACGTGGGGTCTTAATTTGTCCAAATCTTAAAACTTTAGGTCTGAAAAAGGGATTATTATTAAATAAGACACTTTTATGTCATATTACAATAAGAGAGGTTCTGATTTGGAATTAACCCCACAGAAAATAGGCAAACACATGGAAAAGAAAAGAAAATTTTGAATTTTTAATATAATTTTCAGCAGTTGTGTTTTGTCCAAAATTTTTTTTTTTTTTTTTGACTTATTTTCTCGGCAATTTTGTGATATGAATCCAAATTATATAAATTTTTTGAAATTTCAATTTAGTAGGGGATCAAAATTTCCGATGGATTTCAAACCTTAGATTGGAGATAGGGTAGTTGAAAAATGGCAAAGATGGGGTACTTGTAGCTCTACCAAACACATGGCAAACAGACTTGATATTACATGACAAAAAAATTGTCCTAATCTGGAAATTCTTGGTGATTCTGGCCATAATGGCAGGCTAAACAGTCGAAAAACTTGAAAAATATATAAAATTATTAGTATCTCCTTTTGTATAAAATATGATTTAAAAAATCATTGATTTAAGGTGTTTGGTGGCTAAATACTGTCTTTTAACAGACCAGAACAAGATTAGTAGGGTATCCTGAAGCCATGCTAGGGTAAGGGACCTTTTAAGGCTTTTATCATTTTTATATTGGCGTTTCACATAAAAAGTGCATGATTTACATTTTTATTATCTAAAAGGGTATGCTTTTGACATGTTTATAAAAAAAAACATGCTTTGCATTTTTATTACCTAAGCGGTGTGCTTTTGACATATTACCCCTTACCTATGCATATAAAACCCAAACGCTGACAAGGGTAATATTGGAGTACATACCCTATTTGGTAAAACTTTTCAAAACATCCTCTTTAAGTGATTTTTTTTATTTAAGGTAACTAAACAGTACTTATCTCTCTCTTTATATATAGTAGGAAGTTCAGATCATTAATAGGGCTGATTTTAGGCTTAAAAGCCTTTGTAAAGGTGTTCGCTTTGGGCTGGGCCTATTAAAAAATTACTGAAAGTCAAGCCCAAACCCGACCCATGTGCAGCCCTACAAATCATAACCTGAGTCTATATCGCTTGCTCTTCCATTTTCTACTACTTTCTTTTTTTGAGTTTTATTATGATGGGGATATCCGGATTCCAAAGCCTATTGATCAAAACATTTTCCAACTTGAATCGGAATTTCTTTTCCTTTCCCAGCAAACAAACACATCCTTACTCTAGCAAAGATCTTGAGGTGGGGGATTGACAGCTCCTTGCACCCAACCCATGATAGTCCAAAAAGAAGATGATAGATTTCTTGTGCAAAGTGTCTTAGTATTCAGCTTGATTCGACTTTAGTACCGAACACTTGGGCCCTCTCGTTAGAACTCTTATCCATTGGGTGAACACACACACGTGTCCGTACAATCTGTACAGAATTGGAGGTTTCCTACTAGTACTTGGAGCCTGCTTCTAATTCTTTTACTGGCCCAGTATATAATATTATATTCGGCCTAAGATTTTCTATTGCGTGTAGAACAAGTTTGTATGAAAGGTTATGAGAGAGTGATATCTGTAATCTTTTTGCTTTTAACTAGTGAATAAGATGGCCTCTATGTGGACGTAGTATTAGAAAATTTTCCTTTTAGTGTGGTCATGCACTATGGTCAATCACTTTAACCGGTTATGAAAGGTTCAATTGTAATACTAGTATCTTTTGCTAAGTGATGTAATTAGCAAGAAAATGATACATCTCTCTAATTAAGGCATGATTATATTTTAATAGAGCTCTAATATTGAAGAATTCTTAATGAGAAGGATTCATTCAATATCTATAAATAAAGGAAGCAAGGTCCCAACTCTCTCTCTCTAATTTTCTCATATAGAATACACACACTCATTATGTGGTGATGAATCAGAAAGAGGAGAGGGTTAAAGACATTGTGCATCGGTTGTATTCAAACCACTTCACTCGGCACATTCGGATTGGTGTTATGGCTTTTAACCAAGGTAAGATGGTTAAACACACGTTCTTTATTAGAAAGAAAACTTTCATGTATATGTGATGAAAGATCTTTAATCTCTATTATGTTTAATAGATTAATAATCTAATATTTAAATTTACAGTTGGTATCAGAGCTTGTGGTGTATTTTTCATCTGTATATATGGGGTTTTATTTTTCAAAAAGGTTTTTCTTTTCAAAGAAGGGAAAAATTAATTCAGAAAACTCTTTTTCCCGTGTTTTTGATTTTCGACTAAAGTTTTGACATTCAAAATGATTGAATCTGGAAAAACTTTGTTCATGAAAGTTGTATATCTTTTTGAGGGATTCGAAACAATATACTATCTGACCAAAATCGGACTTACGGTCATTGAGTTATGACCCAATTTCCGTGTGCTATTTTCGGGTCAGATTTGACCCATTTAAATTATATAAATTGCAAGCTTGTTTTAGAGTTTTCGGGCTCGTTTCAAGGCCGTTTTGGGCCTGTAAAACTCGTTTCGCTCATTTTTTCGAGATCTACGTATTGAATCTATTTTTAAGACTATCAAAATTTGTTAAAATAGTGGTTTGGCTTAATCTAATGACTTGCTAATTTTGTAAATGGTTTATATATTGTTTACATGTAATGGCTAGAATGGATATTTATTTATTTATCGCATTATGATCAAGGATGATTGTGAGTTGCTGATAAAGAATTTCACAAATTTATTTATATGTTTCCAACCTATTTTACATTCACATAAAAGTTCGATATTGTGTTGTGCATATTATTCAGTTCAACTTCATGGATTTTATGACAATCATTCATTCCTAATTATAGCCTTACATTATGTGTCATTAACCAAGGAAATTGAACCACTATTATTGAAATAAATGTTTCACATTCTTGTGGAATGCCCAATGTGGATGACATGGCTTGAAAGATTAATCTGCCTAACGGTGATGATCTTTTCTAGTGTTATGATGTTCATATTGGACTAGATTCAATTATAAACTTCTTTGATATGGAATGACACAAATTTAGGTAGTCAACGTTGATCTCACAACTTAAGGAATTTATCTACCCAAAGGTGACAAATTTCTTGATGTTGTGATGGTTGTGTTTGACAAACCTACTATTTTGAAGAAATCGCTAGCATGTCATGACTCGACCCAAAGAAGGGACATGATTATGCAATTGATATCTCTATAAAGCACACTTAACTAGCCTTTATTTCGAGGAAATCGCTAACATGTTATGACTCGATCCAAATGAGGGTCATAATGATGTAATTAGTCTCTTGATAAATTATTGTGTGAGATTATGATTGATTTTGTATAATGTATTAGCATGTAATATTATATTGATTTAAAAATCTTGTGGAATGAAGTTACGGAATATGTATGTGGATATAATATGACTTTTACCCTATGTACAACATTGAATCTCACGACCATCACTAGTACGATGTGAGGTATTGAGGCACTAAGTGGTTAAAATTATGGCAAATGGAAGGAGCAAGTTCTAATTATTTTGGGTTTCAAGATCTTGACTATGTTATACGTTTTGACAAGCTCATTGAGCTCACTGCCAAAGCCTTTGTCAAGGACTTAGAAGTGAACCATACTAAACTGGAAAAATGGGAAAGGTCAAATCATGTGAGTCTCATGATCATTAAAATCTCTATTGCTAATGTAATCCAAGGTGTCATTCTTGACTCAGATAATGCAAAGAATTATATGGTAGCAATCCAAGAACAATTTCAGGGTAGTTCCAAGGCACTTCCCAGCAGCCTTATTGTGAAAATGGGAACCATGAAATATGATGGAAATAGTAGTGTTCATGAGCACGTTATGAAAATAAGTGGCATGGCTACTCAATTAAAGGGAATGGACATTAAAATCTCTGAAGGTTACCTCGTTCACTTCATTATGATTTCTCTTTCTACTCAATTCGGTCAATTCAAGATAAGTTATAATACACAAAAAGAGAAGTGGAAGATGTACGAGTTGATTGTCATGTGTGTTCAAGAAGAAAAAAGGCTTAGGACTGAAAGGCCTGATAGTGCTCACTACACCACTTTTGGTTCATCTAAGGAAAATTTCAAACGAAAAGTAAATAAATGACTATAAAGGGAAGAATGTGAAAACTTCCAACTCGACGGCTAAACAAGGAGAATCTAGCAAAGATGATTATGAAATTAAGTGTCATTTCTGTAAAAAGAAATGACACATAAAGAAAGAATGTCAGAAATACAAGGATTGGCTCATGAAGAAAGGTAACTCCCTTGTTTTTGTTTTTATGAGTCATTTCTTGTTGATGCTCCACGAAACACTTGATGGATAGATACTGGTACAACTATTCACATTTCTAACTCAATACAGAAATTTCAATCCACCCGGAAGTTAAGTAAATGCGAACGGACCATTAAACTTGGGAATTGAATAGAGGCAAACATTGAGGCCATTGGGACTCTTCATCTTATTTTAGATACGGGTTTCATTTTGGATTTGGTCGATGCTGTTTTTATTCCTAATATGACCAGAAACCTTATTTATATTCCTAAATTGGATTTATCTGGTTTTGAATTTAAATTTGGAAATAGAAGTTTCTCTCTATTACATAATTCTCATAGTGTTGGTTCGGGTACCTTAGAGGGAAATCTTTATAAATTGAATCTTGATTTATTGTATGCCCATTATTTATTTTCTATGCATGTGAGTGGTGGTGAAATTAGTAATCTTGGTACTAAACGAAATCGAACAGATGAGAATTCCTTTATTCTATCAAGGAAATGATGGAATGATTAGTTAAAGATGATATTATCAAAACATTCGAGTTTACTAATTTCAACACTTTTGTGAAGTGTGTTAAAGGAAAATATACAAAGATAATGAAAAATGGAGTCATTAGAAGCGTGCATCTATTAGAAATAATCCACACTGACATAGGTGGACCATTTCCTACATACGTTATTGGTGGTCAGAAATATTTTATTACATTCATTGATGATTACTCTCATTTTGGTTATGTATTTCTCATTCATGAGAAATTAGAGGCCCTGACTGTGTTCAAGATCTATAAAACTGAAGTTGAGCTACAACTCAATTCAAAGATCAAGATTGTGAGATATGATAGAGGTGGAGAGTATTATGGGAAATACTCTAAAACATGTCGCAATCCAGGACCATTCATCCTATATCTGCAAGAGTACGGTATTGTTCCTCAATACATCATATCGGGTACACCCGAGTAGAATGGTGTAGCTGAGATACGAAATTATACTCTTATGGATATGGTTAGAAGCATGTTATGTAACTCTTCATTACCTAAGTTCTTGAGAAGAGAAACCTTAAAAATAGTTATGCATATTCTAAATCAGGTTCCTAGTAAGGTAGTTCCTAAAACTTCATATGAGTTATGAGTAGGAAGAAAATCAACTTTGGGATTTTTGCGCGTAAAGGGCTATTTTACTGAAGCAAAGGTGTATAACCCACAAATAAGGAAATTGGATCCTAAAACCATAACTTGTCATTTCATTGGATATCCCAAAAGATCAAAAGGATATAGACTTTATTGTCCCACCCATAATACCAGAATTTTCGAGACTAGATATGTCAAATTCTTTGAAGATGGCGACCACCGTGGGAGTGTTGAGCCTAGGAATTTTACTTTTAAGGAAAATCGGGTTATAGTTCACATACCGATAATTCAAGAGAGAGTGATTGCAGCACAACCTTTTGAAGAGGATGTTGGTGCACCCGATGCTATGCTTAAGGAAACACCTCATATTGTAGAAGATTTTGCTCCTGCGGAACCTATTGAAGATCTACCTTTGCGTAAATCACAAAGGATTAGGAGGTTAGCCATCTCTAATGACCATATTGTCTACCTAAATGAGAGTGATTATGACATTGGAAAGGAAACAAATCTGTCTCTTTTGACCAAGCCATAAGAAGTGAAAATTCAACTCAATGGCTTAAAGCCATGAAGGATGAGTTGGAATCAATGAAACACAATACGGTATGAGATCTTTATGAGTTACCTAAAGGGGTCAAACCTGTAGGCTGCAGATGAGTATTTAAAACCAAGCAGGACTCCAAAGGTAACGTGGAAAGATTCAAGGCCAGATTGGTCGCAATAGGTTTCACTCAAAGAGAAAGGATAGACTACAAAGAAATTTTTCTCTTGTTTCTAAAAAAGATTCTTTTATAATAGTCATGACTTTAGTGCTCATTTTGACTTAGAGTTACACCAAATGGACGTAAAGATTGCTTTTCTAAATGGTGATTTGCATGAAAATATTTTTATGACACAACCTGAAGGTTTTCAAGTTGATAGCAAGAAATATTTGGTTTGTAGACTGAAAAAGTCTATATATGGATTGAATTAGGCATCTCAACAATGGTGCCTTAAGTTTCATGAAATCCTTTCAAACTTTGGTTTTAAAGAAAATATCGTGGATCAATGCATATCCCTTAAGATCAATGGGAGCAAATTCATCATTTTTGTATTGTATGTTGATGATATATTGTTTGCTAGCAGCAATTTAGGCATGTTATATGAGACAAAGCAATTTCTAACGACAAATTTTGATATGAAAGATCTAGGTGAAGCATCCTATGTGATAGGAATTGAGATTCATCGAGACAGACCTCATGGTCTATTAGGATTATCTCAGATAGCCTATATTGATAAGGTTCTCAAAAGATTTAACATGCATAATTATTCTGCTAGTATTTCCCCTATTGTAAAAGGTAATAAATTCAGTTTTCGTCAGGGTCCCAAGAACGATCTGGAAAGAAGACAGATAGAGACAATTCCCAATGCATCTACAATTAGGAGTCTCATCTATGCACAAGTTTGTACTTGACCGGATATAGCGTATATAGCTGGCATGCTTGGTAGATACCAAAGTAATCCAGATTTGAACCATTGGAAAGTAGCCAAGAAGGTTTTTTGCTATTTACAAGGGACAAAAGAGTACATGCTCAGATACAAAAGAATAGATAGTCTTGAGGTAATTGGCTATTCTGATTTCGACTTTGCTGGATGTCAAGGCAGTAGAAAGTTCACATCAGGTTATATCTTTATGCTTGCAAGAGGACTTGTATCATGGAAGAGTATCAAGCAATTGCTGACAGTCTCTTCCACTGTGAAAGCAGAGCTCATTGCATGTTATGAGGCGACATGTCATGTGGCATGACTAAGGATTTTTGTCTTAGGGCTTTGTGTTGTTGAAAGCATTTCTAAGCCACTAAGAATAAAGTGTGATAATTTCGTTGCAGTATTTTTCACAAAGAACAACAAGACTAGAAGAGGTTCCAAACATATAGACATCAAGTTTCTTGCTGTAAGAGAGAAAATTCAATATCAAATCATATCAGTTGAGCACATTAGTACTACACTCACGTTGGCGGATCCTATGACCAAAGGCTTGCCACCCAAGCTCTTTGAAGAGCATGTTGCGAGCATGAGATTGGTGAATAATTTTGATAGCCTTGGATAGTGTATGTTGGAGTGATTACATTATGTTTTGATTCTATAATAAAGTTGATTTATTTGTTGCTCCATTATCTATTGTGCTTAAATGGATGTTTAAGAGGCAAAATGTCGGTAAGTGACAATAAAGTAGGATCTGGAATAAATAATGTTTGCATGGTGTCACCATTCGGTTGCAAACTTATAGTCTATTCTAAATATCATGCTAGTTGGATATCCATGTCTGTGGGGATGCTAATACTGTAACAAATGAGTGTATTGTGTCGATGAGATGATGCATTGATTTTATTGATTCCGTGTTGGTAGTCTCACTGGACCAAACTTGTTGCTAAAAGGTAATGATTATAATTAGATAAATGAATTGTCATATAAAAGTTAGTTAACATTGGGATATCATATCAGGATTATATGACATAGTGTGACCAAATGGGAGACTGTTAGAAAATTTCTCTTTTAGTGTGGTCATATCCCTTTAACCGGTTATGGCAAGTTCTAATTGTAATACTAGTATATTTTGCTAAGTGATGTAATTAGCAAGAAGATAATACACCTCTCTAATTAAGGTATGATTATATTTTAAGAGAGCTCTTATATTGAAGAATCCTTAATGGGAAGGATTCTTTCAATGTCTATAAATAAAGGGAACAAGGTCCCAACTCTATCTCTCATATTTTCTCATACAGAATACACACACCCATTGTGTGGTGAGGAACCAGAAAGAGGAGAGGGTTGAAGACCTTGTGCATCGGCTGTATTGAAATCACTTCACTCGATGCATTCGGATTGACATTATGGATTTTAACCAAGGTAAGATGGTTAAACACATGTTCTTCATTAGAAGGAAAACTTTCATGTATATGTGATGACAGATCTCTAATCTCTATTATGTTTAAGAGATTAATAATTTAATATTTATATTTACACGTAGCTCACATCAGGTGAACCGCGTAAATCTTGTGTGGTCTTGTGTGTTTCTATTTCTTATTTGCTAGTTATTTCACCACAAGATTACCTATTTAAAATCTGTTCGTTTCTGGTGTTGGAGTTTACTTGGGATGGCCATCAAATGGTAGATGTCACTCCCTCCTATGTACACCAACATTACTGGTTAGGGGATGATGTACCAAGGTCCATTCCTTGAACAACCAAGAACATGAAGTGATATATATTGATTAATGCACAAGTAGGGCATGAAGAACCTGTAATGGCTTTAATTATGACTTTTATAAGATAAACTTATCATAAAAATATCTCTGATCATAGAAGAGTAACAAGCAAAACAAATATGGCAATGCATATGAAGGCAGACTATAAGAAAGTGAAGACCTGAACACTTTCAGCTATCCACAATCTATGTTGTGCACATAGTAACAAAGTTCTTCCAATTTTTTTCAAAACTTTTAATTAATTTGTGAAACTTTTTTTAAAATTATGAATTTTGTAAATTATTCATGAAAAAAATAAAAAAAAATCTGAATAAATATCTAATTAAGTAATCTAACATTAGGAACCATGAACAACTTCAACAGCCCCAGAACCCACCATTGATAGGTTCGCCTAAGAAAACTGACTCTAAACAATCCAAAACCAATTTAAGATAGTTTAAAGAAATAGGACTCAATTCCCTAAACAGAAATTTTACACCAAGAAAATATAGAACAAGAAACTCAAAGTGAGAGTTCAAGGGAGTAGAAATGTAGAATAGCTCAAAACAAGAGTAAAAAGAAATGTTACCAGAAAATCCCTCTTAGAATTTTTGGAACTCGTAATTTTTTTTTTGAGGCGTGCTAGCCCTACTCTTAGAAATTCATTACTCTCAGCCAAAAAACAAAACTTATTAAAGTAATGACATGTGTTGGTTTCTGAGTAAGAATGTCCGAGTGTTGGCCTAATACAACTCTTGTTCCGACAACTCCACTACGGGAGCGATACAACCCTGTTATCAGTGTTGGGAATAACAGACCCGACAGAAAAGATAAATAAGTTGTAACGGCCCCAAAACCCCACCTTGGTCATAATGGGACTTTGGGCCCGTCACATTACTTATCTCTGCTTAATTTTCATAGCAATAAGGCAAACTAAAAGATAAATTCTCCCAAAACAGTAACTATAAAATTTATTTCGATACATAGAATCCAAACTATCCTGAACAACTGGAATAAGTCCACATAACCCACCATGATCAGGTAGAATAAAGTCATCAAATAATGGTAAACAGTCTAAGCAACACCCTGTAATAACATAAGTCTAAAACAAAACAACTCAGAAAATAAACTACGATCTACTAGCATGGATAACTCTCAAAATCTCTGGCTCTCTCCTTTGGAAGCTCACCTACTTCTCCTTCTTCAAAGTACTCCTCTTCCATCCAAGGAGTTGCTGCCTGATCCTACGCTAGACCTGTACGACAATAACAGGTCGACTGAGCATTGAATACTCAGCGGATATCCAAACTAACCAATAATAGCATATGCATAAATCCAATATCCAAATTATGTAACAATTGTAAAGTCAATAGCAGTTTAATAGAACATGAATATAATCAGAGTGTGGAAACATGTGAACATCATGACTTAACTTGACTCATGTACTTGTGTAACTCTTGAACTTGTGACTCTTGAACTTATACCATAAATGCAATGCATGCTTGTTTTCCCATAAAAATAGTTAATGAGGTCTTTGTATTTAGATCCATGGAGGTGCATCGATAGAAGCGTAAGCCTCTAGAGCTCTTAGAACCCAAATGTCCATGATAATTATCCAGGACTTGAAATCTTATCTATAGAGAGCATCAACGAATACCAGAACTACTTGATTTTCAGGATCCTTGTAAAACCATGCAGTGTCCTTGTCCTTATACTTGAAATTCAGTGTCCTTGTACTTGTATTTTAGTGTTCAGAATCCTTGTACTTGTCCTTGTATTTCATTATCCAGTGTCCATGCAATGTTTGTGTTCATGCAATGTTCGAATTCATGCTTGTGTACCCGTGAGACTTGTAAACTACTACACATGTGAACTTGTGCTTGAGTGTCGTGATTAACATCCGAATTCAGTCATCACTTAGATTTCATTTTCCGTCAAGAAACTTTGCTAAGTTACATCTCCCTAGTTAGAGAATTCCCGACATGGAAGATTTCCTCTAAGCATTGGCCTACCCGAATATCAATCACCATGCAACTTGAATAGGCATAAATTTATCAAAACATCCTTCATATCTTGGCACATTCATGTTATTTATAATATCATTTCTAAGCATAATTCATCATAGCATATCTTATTATACTCTCATTTTCACATTCCAAAACCATATCATTACTCATTCATAAACCACATTCATCCCTTTTAAACCCAACATCAATCCATACATTCATAATCCATCCCTTCTCCATTTTAGCCCATTCACCATCATTTCCATACATCCATAATCCATTGGCATAATCCATAATTCAATTTAAGCTTCTAAAATATAAATTCATTCATATCCTTACTTATCTTGCAAATCCAACACTAATCCATCATTTTTCATACTAATTCAATAATCATAATAATACAAGAACTAAATGAGAGATGATATTGACCCAAATTCATATTTCCATTCTTTAATTCATGCATATTCATGTAGATCTCTTGATAATCCATACATTTTGTAGTTTAAGCATACAAAACTCCTGTGAACACCCCATTTTTACACCCCTTAACCCCTTTATTTTAATTTCAATTTTAATTTTTATTTTTATTTATCTTATTATTTTATTTGAGTGTCGAGGTCCTAGATCCGAGAAAGAGAGAGGGAAATCATCCCCTTTACCCATTGTTTAAAGCCCTCAAAAGAGAAGCCAATGCTTAGACCCAGCCAAGCCTGATCCATTCCTCAGTGTCCAAAGCCCAAGCCCATTTAAAAAACCCTAATTCTAAACCCTATCTAACTCCATAAATACTCCTTCATGAGGTCAGATGACCTCATTTTCCTCTCCACTCAGTTTCGGCAGCAGAGGGTCTTGATTTCCTATCTCTCCTTTCCTCCATCTCCTCCGGCGAACTCCTCATCTTTTCACCGGTTAATCCCAGCTCGGTGTTCTCGATTTGCAGACGCTCCCCATCAGATCACTTTCTCCGGCGAGATTCATCTAGATCTGGCCGGTGGCGAGCTACTGCCGTTTGGATCGCTCCCGGTTAGTCAGTTCTTCCTATCTCTCTTTTCAATTTCATTAGTTTTTATTCTCTCTTCTTCTCTGAATCCCTTTTCATCCGGATCTAGAACTCTAGATCTGGATCTCCCTTTTATTTTGTTCATCCTTCTTTCTTTTTGCTTCTCATTTTTTTGGTTCATCTATATTGTTCCATCTCCGGCAGAGCTCAAACCAGCCGCTCCATCTCGGCGGTTGCTGCGTCATCGATCTTCAACTCCGGTGGTAGCAGCGTCTCGGATCTAGTGCGGCTCAGTCCACCTACTGAGTTTGTGTCTCAACCTTCACCACTGTAATCAGCGGCACGATCACCATCCTCCATCAATTTCAACCCGAGTTCGGTCCAGATGGTTCTCCGTTGTTGAAGGTCTGTTTCTTCTCTTTCATACCCCTCAATTTTATTTTATTTTTTTCTTGATCTGATTTCTTTAGATCTAGATCTATTCAATTCAAATCTCTTCTCCATTCCTTGTTCTTGTTTATCTTCTTTTGATTTTCCAAAGTCTGATTTGTGGTAAGGGAAGTAATTTTGTTCTGAGTATCCCATCTGCGTGTTCCAGCTTGGATCACTGTTGTCCCCGGCGAGATTGACCAATCTGGTCACATCGTGACCGCAGCGACCGCCTGTTTCAGCTCTGCTGAGATCCGGCGACACCATCGTTCTCTAGCCAGTGCTCTTCGCGTGCTTCAGGTACTCAAATGGTTTTGGCTATCATCCGATCCAGCCGTGCATGTTCCTTTCGGTTTTTAGAGATCTAGATCTGTAGAGCTTGATCAGTTTCGATCATCTCTAGCTTCTTCTATCTTTATTTTTATGTATATATATTTTTAATTTCGTTTTTCTGCATCTTAACATACTTTGTTGTTCTTCCTTATACAGAAACAAGCTGGTCGGGCTCGGTTTTTCTTTTATTTTTATTTTATTTTATTTTTTACTTTGTTTACTTTATTCTTGTAATCCCTTGTTCTGGGGAGTGTGAGAATATCTTCCGTCTATCTTCCTTCGGATCGTCAGAGCAGCTCCATCATCTACCATCAGCCCTCGCAGGTATATCTCTACCCCTGTTTTTATTTAATACCTTTCATTTATTGTGGTATAATATTTCTTTGGATAATTCAAAGCTTGGGCGGGAGATTTGAATCATTGGAAACCCCTAGAATCATGTTAAAATTATTTGGGCCTATTCCTCGAGGCCTTAGAAAGATAGCGGACCAAAGCCAATTGACCATTAGTGGTCAATGGGCCTTGGCCCATTAACTTTTCCTTGGGGCCCATCTATTTTGTTGTGTATGTATATATTATCCATGTGTATGCAATAGGGATAGGCCGCGATTTTTCTTTTCTTATTTTGCCTACATTGGGCACTTAGATAGTTTTCCTTTTTTAACTCTAAATAATTGGCCCACCCCGTTAGTTAGTCTTACAAAAAAAAAAGAAGAAACAACAAAAAAAATATAAAAGATTAAAATAAATTAAAGGTACTGGTCTATCTTCCCTTGGGACCAAGAGCAGGGTCCGTATTTAAACCATAGCCTCTTTTGGTTTAAGGCCGCTCGATCCGCCCTGCTCTTTGCCTTTAGGATAATTAAAATCATTTAGACTTTATTTTTGCCTACCTTGGGCACTTAGGATAGCCTTGACTAGTTAAAACTTGCCAAAATTAAAATACAAAAAAAATCAAAAAATACAAAAACAACAAAAACATTTAAAAACCTACAAAATGCAAAAAAAAAGACTTACCCTAATAAATGAACGCCCCCTAGAGCTCCCCCACGAGCACCTAGCTACGCTGCCATCTCCCGGAATGAGATTCATAAATCTCATTCCACTTCCCCTCCCCAACTCAAACACGAGTTGGAAGTGACCACACTCCGAAACGAGTATAAAAACAGTCACGGACCCCGAACTACTATTGAGGGTCTGATTCCGACTAACCGGATAAGTAGGCAGCCCAATCAGGGTTCGACCCCAACCAAAATAAACTTTTTTACACTCCCTTTTTGATTTCGATTAGCAAAATTAATAAATTTTAGGAAATGTTAAGTGATTTTTTTTATGTTTGATTTAGACCTAATGAGTAGGTTACCGTCATCAGATGGAGGTCCTGGGGTGCCTAACCCCTTCCCCAGGACCTAAAGGGATCCCTTACCTAGACTATTTTGGACCGTAGACCCCCCTCATTTGGACTATCTCGGGATCCTACTTCCCCTAAGTAGGTGGCGACTCATAAAAATAAGTTTAGCGTCATTCCTCTACTCTCGGACCTATTTCCGATACCTAGAGTTGAGAGGGGAGGAAAGGCGGTAAATTTATGCGTTTACAGCTTTGGCGACTCTGCTGGGGATATGTAGGATCCAACCTGAAAATTAGGTAAAAGCCAAACATTTTTTAAATCCCTAATCATTTCCTAAAAACGATTATTCTTTTTGCTAATTCTTTCTTTTGTGGGTATGTTCTTATTTTCTCTTTCTTGTGCATATCATATTCATTGCATTTTAGTGTAATCACCTTATAACCCATTAGTTGGATCTATGGGGCCTACGGCTGTTTGATACGTATCTTCAGCGCCAGGGGCTTCCTGATCTGTGGAGTTCAGCTGGATCACGCCTTATGGGTTGTACCCGTAGAAACGGATTCGGTTTCTCCCACTTGCGCCAATCGTCCCATTTTGGGAGTCGCATATACGGCCAAGCGTCCCCCAACCACCTTAGGAACACCTTGCATTACCCCGGCATACGCATATAGATTAGGTTGTGATATAGTTTATAAGCAGTAGATTAGGATGGTTTCTCCCAATCCTATCCTGCTTATAACCTATACCCGCCCTCCTTTTTGGTTGTATATTAGGGTATCTTTTTGTACCCATATGTTCATTCAAGAAAGAGGGCATGTGTGAACCATGTTTGATGAGCCATGTGTGATTGAATAAACCCCTTACCAGCTTCTTTAAATCATTACATATGGGGGTCCTAACCTCAAATAATAAATGGGTATTCACTTATCCCTTTTTATTTTAAACTTAATGGGCTTTGGTTTCCAATAACCCAAGGTAGTAGGTTGGACTTCTATACCTACCCCATTGGTTTACGTATGTCTTGACTAAGAATAAAAATAAAAAATAAAAAATAAAAAAAAATAATAAAAATTTCTTTCGTGACACTACATATGGGATTCCGAATTCAGATATAAATGAATATCCCCTTATTCATTTATTACCTTAATCTAATAGGTCTTGGAAACCCAAGTTAGTGGACTGGGCTTTTGTCCACCCACCCTGTTAGTTTACATATGTAATGTCACATTTTAAAAAAAAAAAAACAAAAACAAACAAAACAAAACAAAAAATTCAAAAAAATAATAATAAAAAAAAAAAAAAAGAGAAAAAAACGAAAACATTCTCAAAAGTTTTGCATCATCATGTAGCACCTGCGTAGGGTCTCACTTGTGCACTATTGTTTAGATGGCAGGCCCTTCAGGAATAATTAGGCCGGGAGGCCTAGGGCCTTCACTCAAATTGGAGATGCGTGCTATTTGTGATGCCAAACTCAGAGACACAGCTACAATTTTAGGTTCAGCTCAAGGCCTTAATTCTGCCCGTCGACTAGTTTGGATGCAGAGATACCATGTGGGAAATATTTTAGACCTTGCTTTGATCGATCCTGATTGGCGTTTAGTCAGGGCGGCGATTCTTTGTTGGGATCCTAAAAGTGTAGTTTTCCGTTTTGGAAAAAATGAAATGTGTCCGACAATCGAAGAAGTCGAACGCATCTTAGGGCTGGATATTGATGGTCCTGCTATTCTACCCCATTACAGAACAAATTACCAGCTTGAACTTGCGCAGTTTTTACATATCAAGCCTGACCGATTACCCAACAATGCCAAGGGTACTTACTCAAGGGTTGAAA
Organism: Tetracentron sinense; assembly: GCA_015143295.1. Lineage (NCBI taxonomy): Eukaryota > Viridiplantae > Streptophyta > Magnoliopsida > Trochodendrales > Trochodendraceae > Tetracentron > Tetracentron sinense. Next base: position 10,168,055 of record CM026554.1, read on the forward strand.
TGAACAAGTTGTGGGATATGTATAGACCTTCGTGGGACCCTAGTGCACCTGAAGCTGAATCTGAGTCAGCACTTAATGTTCTTACATGGATTGTTCTAGCTCAGCTCATCTTCCCAAAAAACCTCAGTATTGCTGAATCTGTATTGGTAGGGGTAGTCAAAGACATGCGTAGCGGAGGGTCAGTCGTCCCGATGATCCTGGGAGAGCTTCTTAGGAGTCTTAAATATAGCAGTGAAAAAAGGAAAGGGACATTCAACGCCAGTGTATCTCTTTTACAGTTATGGTTGATCGAGCATTTACCATCAATGGTTACTGTGCCCTCAGAATTTGCTTATGATGTTCGGAACATAGTGCGAAAATTTAGCCAGTCCCAATCCAAGCTTGTGTGTAAAAAAATGGAAGACTGTTACAGAGAGCTTCAGCAGTTATCAGAAGACGAGATAATTTGGAAGTGTCGCTGGCTCGTAATCAACAAACGAAGGCTTCCTCTTTTAACTACCTTTGGAAGAAGATGCATAATTCTTGCTGGCCTAACTGGATCGTCGCCCTACATTCCACTCAGAGTACTCCGACAGTTTGGATACCGACAGTTTATCCCAGTGATCGATGATTTAGCAGAAGACTATTGTGTTTTCTCTACTGCAGCTGAACTTCTAGAAAGGCGTTTCCAAACTGAATGGAGACGATGTAAAAGGGAAAAATTTCCAGATGACATAGTAGAACCTGGACCCGGGGAACCGTTGACTGAAGAAGAATATGATTTATGGTTGGAGAACCCGGACATACAATCAGAAATGCCAAAGCCAGCAGAATTGCTCACCCCAGTTACAGCACCGTCCGGAGGAAGCCTTCCCCTTTCTGAGGTGGTGGTGCCGTGGAAAGATACTTTCCTAGGAAATCGTCTGAAGATATTAAGGGATACTAAGAAGCTCAAGTCGGCGCAACAGGCACACCGGCAACATGAAGCTGAGTTGAAAAGGGAATATCAGGCAGTCCGCAGGAAGGAGGAACAGTTAGAGCAGATCCAACTCAAGATTCGGAGAGATACCGAGGAATTGGAGAGAGCGCAACAGATCCTCCGACAACAAGAAAGTGACCTGGGGAATCGACGTCAGTTTGCCCGTGATAAGGAACATCAGCTAGAGCAAGCACTCCGAGAGTTTCAAAAGAGGAAAAGAGATGATGCTGAGGAGTCTTTCCAGTTTGAAATCCAGTTCCGTCAGAATCAAGAACAGTTGAAAGCAGTCAGACATCATGCTCAGGTCGAGGCTCTAGAGTTCGACTACAGAATTCAATGTGCATCAGGTACGGTAGACAGGCTAGAAAATGAGATTGCTATCCTTCGTCAACAAGTGATAGACCTCGGGGGCAACCCCTTGCCTCCCGACTTTGTTATTCCTGAGAGACCTGTATAGGGTTGGGTCTTTTTTTTCTTGTTGTCTTTCTATTTGTCCTTTGTTGCTTTTTATTATTTTCCTTTTGGTTTAGTGTTGTCTTAGAATCACACAAACACTTGCATATATAAAGAAGTGATTTTCATCTTTTTACTGTCAAATCGTGCATTCATGTTTAATCGCTACATCTTTCTCAGTGTTGCATGAAACAGCGAATTGTTACTCGTTCCGTATCCCGTGCCCTTGCCCAAGCTGCGATAATAGATCTGGACAGTCCTGAAGTCGCAGACTGGTCATCTCAAAGCTCAGCAGACATGGCTGCTCCCAACAATCGTTTGGATTCAAGTACAGACCAGCTTGTACAAGCACATGACCAGGAGATACATGGGATGAAAGCCCAATTGGACAATATTCAAGAAACCTTGCAGGCTTTGATGGCTTTACAGCTTAACAAACCTACTCACCAACCAGAAGCCGGGCCATTTCAACCCGAACAGCCTAGAACTTCATTTCAACCAGAAAGTTTCCAACCAGACCCACCCGGAATTGGAACCTTTCGACATCAACCAGACCATTCAGGGTTTAGACCTTTCCAACCGGATCAACCTAGGGTTGAAATTCCTGCTCCAAACTTTACCTTTATCAACCCTCTTCATGATCAGCCGGGTGAGGATGGTGATTTTGACTACACCCGATTTGATGGAAAAACTGGTGAGGCTGTGCATTGCGACCATCACAACCCGAAAATGCCACAGGATTCTGAGTTGTTGGTGTCTCTCAAGAACCAACAAGAAGAAATTCGTCAGCTGAAAGAGATGATGAAAAAAATGCAAGGGACATCATCCTCCTCTACAGGGATAACTCTGGATGACCTACTCTTCTCTTCTGATACTTCGGTTCCCTCCGACTTTCGAGTTCCAGAATTCACTAAATATGGGGGAAAAGGGTGTCCAAAAGAGCATCTACAGTTGTATGTAGGGGATATGATGGCCTACAGAGATAAACCATCATATCTTATTCAATATTTCCAGAAAAGTCTGAAAGATGCCGCTCTCAGGTGGTGGCTTGCAATTGACAAGAAGCAAATTACCAGTTGGCAGGATGTGATCGATCTCTTCATCAATCAGTTTTCTTTTAACTTGGAGGTGCTCCCTCAAAAGAGCGATCTAGAGCAACTGTCCCAGAGGAATAATGAATCGTTTATTGAGTATGCCGCTAGGTGGAGAGAAATGGCATCAAGACTATCAGTGCAGTTATCAAAGGAAGAAATGGCTTCTACCTTTTTGAGAACCCTAAAGCAACCATATTCAACATTGATGATAACTCTACCGGCCACTGATTTCAAGGTAATTGTCGAGACAGGGGCAAGAATTGAAACAGCTGTAAAAAATGGTACCATACATGCCAGTCTTAGCCATACACCTCCAAGGTCAAGTGCCCCATTTAACAGGAATAATGGGCAAAAGGATACCAGGAAAAGAGAAGAAGTTAATTGGATTGCACCCAGTGCACCCTTGATGTTGCCTGCTCCACCGATTCGACAACCTCCTCAACCTCAAAATCCTCAGCCGGTAAGGCAAAATCAGTATCAACAGGCGCGTCAGCCAGTGAGAAACCCTCAGAGAAATTTCACTCCCTTACCTTACTCTTTAAGCCAGCTTCTGACTTTCCTCCTCAAAAAGGATCTTGTAACTTTGAAGGGGCCGACTCCTCTCATCCCAGTTGATAAGCAAAATCGAAATTATCATGCAGATCATTATTGTGCATATCATCGAGGCCCGGGTCATGCCACAGATGTATGTTACACCCTTAGACATGATATTCAAGATCTCTTAGAGCAAGGCAAAGTTGAATTTGCGCCTGGAAATACTAGCATCATTCAAGCTCCTCTTCCCCCACATCAAGGACAGATTAATTTTCTAAGCAGGGATGGGTCTGATGTTAGTATGGTAGAGATTGATGGGTTGTCAGAGACAGATGATGCTATCCGTCCTTCGTACCGAGTCCCTGTTCGAATCCCATATCCTCAGTCTTTGTCACCTCCCGAATCCCCTATTATTCAACCCATCCAAACACCCCACATGTCACCAATCCACTCATCTACTATTCAATCCATTCAACGTCCTATACAAATCCCTTTTATTCCTGGTGAAAAAGAGGAAATTGTCTATACCATCCCTTGCCCTGCTGGTTGGCCTACGACCCCAGTTGTATCATCTCCATTACCCTTTGGTAAAGGTCCAGTCCAGATCCCATACATTCCAGCACCAATCCACCCCCTTAATCGTTTACCGGCCCCTCCGTCTCTCATTCTGGACAATGAAAACATCACTGCAATAACCAGGTCAGGAAGAGTTTACCAGCAACCAGAGGTTGAGCTGCCTAAGTCCAAGGGTAAAGAGCAATGTCTGAGTTCTGAGCAACAAATAGAGGAGGATGCTACGCTATTGAAAATTTTGGAGAAAGCAAAGGAATATAACATTGCCCATCAACTCACAAGGCTCCCAGCTCAAATTTCAGTGATGGGATTGCTCTTAACTTCAGAACACCATCGGGAGCAATTGCTTAGGGTGTTTAACAATGCTCATGTCACAAAGGATATAACACCTGAACGTTTGGGGCAACTGGTAGGTCAGATTCTGGAACCAAAGACCATTACCTTCAGTGAAGAGGAAATCCCGGACAGTGATAAGGAACATACCAGAGCTCTTTACATCTCAGTGCAGTGCAGGGGTAAAACACTTTCGGCAGTTCTGGTAGATAATGGGTCGGGTTTGAATGTCTGTACATTAACTACTTTGGAAGGTTTGGGAATGGACATCAGTCATGTCAAGAAAAGGCCTATGACAATTAGAGCTTTCGACAATTCAACTCGACAAAATTTGGGAGATGTCGACTTAAACATTTCCATTGGACCATCAGAATTCTTGACAAATTTTCAAGTAGTTAATGTGCCAGCTTCTTTCACTCTTCTTCTTGGAAGGCCGTGGATCCACATGGCCGGAGCCATCCCGTCATCACTTCATCAGAGGATTAAGTTCATTCAAGGTGATCAACTGATTGTGATTCCGACGGAGTCTTTGGCAAATTCCTTTGGGGATGTCCAAGAATTGGGACAAGGGGCAGCTTTTATGACTTATCAGTTTGAGGAGGTTACTTGTATTGCTCAGCTGGAAAGCAAGAAAAGTGAATATATACCGGCAGCGGTGAGGATCATGGCTAAAATGAAGTACAGACCTGGTTTGGGTTTGGGCGCCCACCACCAAGGATTGAAGAAACGGTATGTAGCACCTCGCTACACACCTCGTTTCGGAATAGGGTACAAACCAGAGCTAGAAGATTTCTTGAATAAGCTGACAAAAGGAAAATCGTCAGTAAAGTCGGTGCCCCCACCTCCCCTATCTGTTACCTTTCCTACCAGTATTCCCAGACCATCTGATTTCGAAATCTATGAAAACCTTCCGTTTGAGGAAACAGACCCAGAGCCAACTGTCAACCCTACACCTAAACCCCCGCCAAGGGACGATCCTGCAAGGTTTCTTGAAATGTTCGAAGTGGCTCAATTGTTTGAAGAACTCGCTGTTGAAGATGCAGTCCGGATTGATTGTGTGGCAGAGGAACAAGTGTGCACCCTCTCCAGTGCATCGCAAGCATCATCCAGTTCTGCTCCGCTCATACGAGTCAGTTCTTCTCCTCTCGTATGGTGGACTGATCCCATCACGATTGAGGCAGCCAGAGGAAGGCAGGGAAAGAAGGTCGGAATAGTCAGACCATGACCCAGTTTCTTTTCTTTATTTGTTCTTTTCATCTTTAGGTCAAAAAGAGAAAAACCAAAAATTTTATTTTTTAGGCGGCTTTGTCAGTCATTTCAAAATAGTCAAGTCTTTTGCTTTACGCGTCTTTGTAAATATTACAAAACATCAGAAAATCAATAAAATTCATTTTCCTTGTCTCAAGACTTGTTTCCTTTCGTGTTTCCTTTTGTATATACATAAAATATTGGCTCATGATGGTATGACCTAAGTCTCCAAAAAAGGCTTAGTGATCTGAAGCCACCAAAAATAAAAAATAAAAAACAAAAAAATAACACTCAAAATACTAAGACCGAGCTTTGGTTTGCCAGGGAATTACCCAAGATAAAGCTAACTCAAATCATGAAATCAATCTTGAACTTTTGGAAGTAGAGTATGACGAAGAGGAAGAAGGGGAACCTCCACAAGAGATCCTCGACCTCCTTGAACAGTATGAAGGGATATGTAAAACTAATGAGGAGGACACCGAGACCATAAATCTCGGATCCGAAGATGATCCTAAGTGTGTGAAGATTGGCACTACAATGAATCCTGAGCAAAGGAGCGCTATGATTGACTTCCTCAAAAGTTACATTGATGTATTTGCTTGGTCATATGCGGACATGCCCGGCCTTGATCCAGAATTAGTAGTCCACAGATTGCCATTGAACCCAGAGGTAAAACCAGTTAAGCAGAAGCTCAGGCGGTTGAGGCCAGAATGGTCTCAGAAGGTTAAAGAGGAGATCGAAAAGCAAATAAGTGCAGGGTTTCTAGCAGTGGCAACTTACCCAGAATGGCTGGCCAATATTGTACCAGTGCCTAAGAAAGATGGCAAAGTCAGAATGTGCATTGATTATAGGAACTTGAATAAGGCTAGTCCAAAAGATAATTTTCCACTTCCTCACATAGATATCCTTGTCGACAATACAGCTGGACATGAAACCTTATCTTTTATGGATGGGTTCTCAGGATACAATCAGATCAAAATGGCCGAAGAGGATATGGAAAAGACCGCGTTCATTACCCCATGGGGCACCTTCTGTTACAAGGTCATGCCATTTGGGCTCAAGAATGCAGGGGCAACATATCAAAGAGCAATGACAGCATTATTTCATGATATGATGCACAAGAGTACAGAGGTTTATGTAGACGACATGATTGTCAAATCCCCATTGGCTAAAGATCACCCAGAAGATTTGAAGAAATTATGTGACAGGCTCAGAGTCTTTGGTCTAAGACTAAATCCGGCAAAATGTACGTTCGGAACAACGTCAGGAAAACTTCTTGGTTTCATTGTCAGTAAAAGAGGAATTGAAGTCGATCCAGCCAAAGCAAGAGCTATCATCGAGATGCCTGCACCTCAGACAGAAAAGGAAATTCGAGGATTTCTGGGTAGGATTCAGTATATCAGTCGTTTTATTGCACAGCTTACTCCAATTTGTGAGCCGATTTTCAAATTGCTTAGAAAGAATGTGCCGACAGTCTGGTCAGATGAATGTCAACAGGCTTTTGATAAGATCAAGCAATATCTTCTCAATCCACCCGTGCTTGTCCCTCCGACACCCGGACGACCACTTTTAATGTACATCTCCATCCAAAAAACTTCTATGGGTTGTGTGCTAGCTCAGCATGATGAATCAGGCAGAAAGGAACAGGCCATCTATTACATCAGTAAGCGTTTGCATGAATACGAAGAGAAGTACAATGCTTTAGAGAGGACTTGTCTAGCATTGGTTTGGGCTACCCAGCGCTTACGACATTACTTATTGTCCTATCCTGTGATTTTGGTATCAAGAATGGATCCACTCAAGTACTTACTGGAAAAGCCTGCCACTTCAGGAAGAACAGCCAGATGGCTCATGATGTTATCAGAATTTGACATCACATACATGACGCAGAAATCAATCAAGGGGCAAGCAATTGCTGATCATTTGGCATATAACCCATCGTCCGACTATGTTTCAGTGCATGACCAGTTTCCGGATGAAGCTATTCTAAGTTTAGAACCAGAAGATCCTGATTATATTGGATGGGAAATGTATTTTGATGGAGCCGCAAACCAACACGGGAATGGGGCAGGAGCAGTCTTAATCTCGCCAAGAGGAGCTCATCTTCCTATCTCAGTCAAGCTAAAGTTCAGATGTTCAAATAATACTGCAGAATACGAGGCATGTATAGCTGGACTCAGAGAAGCACATTGTATTGGCATAGAAGAGATTGATGTTTATGGTGATTCATCACTGGTAATTTGTCAAGCTAATGAGTCATGGGCAATCAAGGAAGAGAAGTTGATTCCGTATCTGGCATGCCTTAATGTTTTATCACTAAGTTCAGGAGAATCACTTTCAATCACAGATGCAGGACGCATAACAGATTCGCCGATGCTCTTGCGACCCTAGCTGCAATGGTTAAATTTCCTAAAGGAAGTCTAATTTGGCCTATTGAGATTCAGCAACAAGACCAGCCAGCTTATTGTCTAGTTATAGAAGAGCGCCCAGATGACAAGCCATGGTACACAGATATCAAGCAATACTTGGATGATGGCACTTTTCCTCTGGAAGCCACCAAAACAGATCGTCGAGCAATCAGAAGACTCTCTATTCAGTTTGTTCTCTCAGGAGGAGTGTTATACAAGAGGTCACCCAATTTGATTTGGTTAAGATGCCTTGATAAAAAGGAAGCAGCACAAGTGGTTGAAGAGGTTCACGGAGGAGTTTGTGGTCCCCACATGAACGGGTTAATGCTGTCAAAGAAGATTCTTAGATTGGGGTACTACTGGACTACTATGGAATCCGATTGCTGTCGTCATGTTCAAAAATGTCATCAATGCCAGATTTACGCAGACCGAATCAATGCACCACCTACTACATTGCACAATCTTACTGCACCTTGGCCTTTCTCAGCTTGGGGCATAGACGTCATTGGGCCCATCACGCCGAAAGCATCAAACACGCCATCGTTTCTTTGGTGCTATTGATATTCACAAAATGGGTTGAAGCGGCCTCTTTTGCTAATGTCACAGCCTCAGTTGTTCAGCGGTTTTTCAAGAAAGATATCATTTGCAGATATGGGGTTCCGTATGAGATCGTCACAGATAACGCTCTCAATTTCTGCAACAAAGGTATGAAACGTGAACTTGCCCCGAGATTCCAACCACCAGCATCATAATTCTACACCGTACAGACCTCAAGCCAATGGTGCAGTCGAAGCCGCAAACAAAAATATGAAGCGAATCATCAAAAAATGGCAACTGGTATTTTCTGCCTGCTGAAATGCTCCCACTACGCACTCATGGCCTACAAACAGCGATTCGCACTTCGCCTGGTGCGACCCCTTCGCCTTTAGCGTACGGTATGGAACTCGTCTTGCCTATTGAGGTAGAAATTCCGTCATTGCGAGTGCTAATGGAAGCAGAAATTGAAGAATCAGAATGGGCACAAGCCAGATATGAACAGTTGCATCTGATTGAAGAAAAGCGACTGAAAGCCAAAAATGAGGTAGACTTCCACTCCAAGCCTATCAGGCGTATGGGGGCCCAAGGGGGGCGTTCAATAAGAAACATGTCAGCCCAAGAAATTGATGTTGTTGACCTTGGTTCTCCGGAAATTGTTGCCACTGCGTTCCCATATCCAGAGGTGAAATTTACACCACAACTACAAGGCCCATACATTTGTCAGGGAAAAGTTCTCGGAGGTGCCCTCGACTTGACGTATGGATTAATGAGGCAGCTCCTGAGCCAATCAACGTAGATAAAGTTAAGAGTATATGTCCCCTAGGTTCCTATTTGAGCATTGCTTGTTTACTCTTAGCTTCCCCTTTTGGGGATGATAGGAGGCCGTATTGGCACCTGTTTCCCTATCAATCATGTAACCCCTACAGGATATCAATTAAAATTCGTTAGTTGCCCTTCGGCCTAATAACCCCATCTTTTTCAAAAACCTTGTATCGGGACAACCTCCACTTAGCTGCTGTGAAACTGACGTCATACCTGATCCTGAAAAGGTACTAGCAACCTGTAAACAGTGCGGTCCAAATGTCAAACCATTTGGCCAAGTACCCAATTCAAAAACATCAAAAAAAAAACCAAAAACAAATCACAAAGACAAAAAGAACAAGCAAAAAAAAGGTGAATATAAAGGTTGAATTGAAAGACAAAGAAAAAGAATCCATCAGATGTGTTTAAGAAAGAACACTGCCGATAAACAGAAGGGTGTCCCAATTTCGTCCTCTCAGCCAACGTTTTCGTCCCTCTCAAGTTCCTCCGTAGATCCCTTAGAGATTAAAGTACCAGTCAATTATCGAATGTATC